>VUJU01003818.1:0-22789 GCA_009835225.1 Aphis craccivora | reverse complement strand
TTTTCGTATACAATGATAATTATCATTGGATTCAAATTTAACCGTCCTACAATATATAGTGATCCACACGGCACCTAATGTACAGCAGAGCGGTACCCACTTGCCCGCTTTTTTTCGATGCTTTTGAAAATTAACGGAAATTTCTTACTTTTGATCTCTATAATGCACCAAGGATATTTACTTTGCCACCAGTAACCACCCTTAAGTTTTAAATAAAAAAATTATTTCGACAAATTATGGTGTACGCATACACATAAATAACAAAAACACACATAGTAAAATCAATACATTTATCATATTATATATTAAGAATCTAAAATTAGCTTGTACAATTACATTTTATTTTTAGTTAGATATTTAATAAGCTAGAGAATTTATTTAGGGTAGTTTTCATAGTGGATTCCAAATAGATCAAATTATCTAATAGGAACGATTCGCACGATCTCTGCACGGACTAGAAAAGTGTAACCTAGTCGGTTAATCGGTAAATCGGTTTTTAAATGTGTAATTCTTAACTAAAAAGGTTTAACCTATTTGTATAAGGTTGTAATAGGAACGCAGAACAAGGTTATTTGAGTAATGCACGTCGGAAAGACAAAGATAACAAAATAAATGTCGTCAGAACAATCCATTTAGCATCCATGCACTTATTTAGGCACATAATATGCGATAATATGCAAGTAAAAATGCGTTTAAACACATAAATAGCACCTATAATCTATGTATTCTAGTAATTTTTATCTTTTTTTTTTTTGTTTTAAGTTGTGTATATTTCGTTAAAGGTAGTATAATATAATATATTATATTGAATGTACCTATTGTACCTACGTATTAATGTTCAATAGATGGAAAACAAATGTGTTTATATTTATATCTAAATAACAAATAAAATTTAAGTTGAGTAAGGTTTTACGATTAAAAATACCGCGGATGGCCTTGACTCTAAATCCCGGGTCTAGAATCACCGGAGATACCCAGCGAATGAGTGTGTGTTTAGTCAAAAAACATTTATATTAATCATATTATGTTACGAGAATATATACAAAGAATAAAGATGATTAAGTTGTTGGACAATTTACCATTATTCGTTATCAT
Organism: Aphis craccivora; assembly: GCA_009835225.1. Classification (NCBI taxonomy): domain Eukaryota; kingdom Metazoa; phylum Arthropoda; class Insecta; order Hemiptera; family Aphididae; genus Aphis; species Aphis craccivora. The sequence goes on along the minus strand of VUJU01003818.1, from coordinate 21,694 downwards.
AAATTGTTTACCTAAATATTTATGTTGTATTATAAAAAAAATTTAACGATAAATTTAAATAAGTGAAAATAATATTAAGTATATGTTGATAATTATTGAATTAATAATTTATATAAAAGAAAATATAACTGGCTAAGTTAACTTAAGTACAATAAAAACTAAAATATTACTAGTTTAAAATAATCACTCATTGGTCATATTGTGATAATGCTCGTAATTATGTTTATAAATCATATTATTTTGTTGATTCCATAAAATCAACGAAAAAAACTCTAATAAATTAAACTACTAAATCATTAGTCATATCTAAACAACAATAAATAATCTAAATTTAATCATGTAAGTTATAACAATATATTCTTGAAACTAGGAATAATTTATAATTATTTTAGTTTAATAATAATTATCATAATTCCTTTTGAATTATTTTTTAATGAAACAGTTTTGTTATTGTTTATACATGTACATAAATATTACATAATTAATAATTTACCTCTAGTTGTTGAACTTTAGCTTGGAGTGTCATAATACATATTGTGTGGTTTTATCGGAAGTATATCTTTTGAAATGGCTGCATCTAGAAACAAGTTAAAACCAAGAGCAATTTTTAAATATTGTTTTAGACAATTTTGTAGATATTATTAAAAAAAAAAATAAATTATATTATAAATTATAATGGTTAGGTCCATTGTATACACAATGATTGAGTAACATTTTTTATACACACGAATTACCGAAATTAGATCTGTTATTTTTTACTATAATTTATAAGCAGTTACGTACTGAAAAGTATATAGTATAATATGGGTAATATACATAAAAAAACTTCTATAATTTTTCAAGCACATGCAATAAAAGGGAAAATATAAATTCCGTAACTAATCTTCCTTGAACTATACTATAACTTTCCACCAATGAATGAAAAATATTTGTATTTATTTCCGATGTATTTAGTGCAATGCTATATTATATGCAATATGCATATTATATAATATGATATGATATATATATATAAATATATATATTATATTCAAAACATCCAAGATTCACAAGTTTTTATAATTGTAATTAATTAATAGAAATAAATTAATACGTGTTCTCGGTTTAATTATAGCATAATAAAAACATTTAAAAAGAACGAAAAAAAATATAATTCAAATTATATGCATAAACCAAGTTAACAAATATTAATAATATACAAAACGTTTATAGAGCTAAACAAATATAGAATTAATTTTATAACACTTTTAATAATTATTAGTAACTCAAAAAGTGTCATCTCTTAATGATTTCGTTTATATCTCATTCGTGTCATTTGCACAGATTTTTTATAAAAGTTGTGGTCATTTGTTTTCTGACTATTCTTATCTTACAATAATGAAAATTAAAAATGAAGCAATACAATTACTCCATGTTCTAAAACAAATACATTATTCTAATATGCGTTATGTATGATGTAATTTATTGTATTATTTTTAGGTTATTAGGTTAGAAAAATTAATAAATGTACCAAAATTATTACATATTTTAGAATCAAGAAGTACCTACTTTTTACACTACATTATTATCAACGGAAATATAAACTTAAAATAACCTAAATTCTGTATTCTCGCAGTACTTTTTTCTCACTGAAAAAAGTATAATAAAATGAAATTTGGTTTCCAATGCACACAACAATGGACAAAAGAAGTTATTATTTATGAACAAGTAAAATAAATAAATAAAAATCGATATGAATTTAAATTATTAATTAAACATACATATATATTATATATACATATTATACATTAGGTATACACTATACATATAGTATTAAGGAAATAATTAATCTATCATTATAGCTTATTCAAATTCAACTTAAAATTTACAAGTAACCATTTAAAATATTTATTTTCGAGTAATGATTCATTGTATCCATTATATTGATTATTTATTGTATTCACTATAGTATATCTGTGTGTTCTCGATGTAAATTAGTATTTTTGATATAAATAAATAATAATAAAGAATTATTTATTGAAGGCAGCGTATAAATATATTATTATTTATTAGGTATTTATAACTTCATTAGAAATAAGAAAAAAAAAACATTAAATATTTTTTACAATTTTTGATTAGTATAAAAATTTAAATTTAACAAAAGATAAAACAACGGTTAAGATAATAATATAAAAATAATTTTTTTCAATAGGGACGATTGGTCACCGATTTATATAATATTTTAACATCACAGTATGCTGCATTAAGATAAGCAAAACATGACTTGACAAGTCAAATACCAAATTACATTTAATATAATTTTAAAATTATTTTGATAATCTAATTACTCTCAGTATACAATATAACAAAATTATTATTTCAAATATTATTTGGTTGAAGTGTTCAACCGTAGTTTAAGTTAGTTGATCCTTGGTATATTTAATCGTATACCTACATATAACGTTGCACATGTTGTATATACGACAAAAAAAATCGAATTTCGTTTACAATGCCACAATCATTTAATGTAGACCGAAGCATAATTTGATGGAGAAGTACATTTTTTTGAAGACTATGTTAAGAAAAGAAAGGAGGGGATTAATAATAGAAGTGAAATCGGAAAGAAATTTAGATATTAATAATTTCGATAATACACAGAAGGTTAATGTTGTTGTTTGGTTGTATACTTGTATTAAATTAATCTAAAATCGGAAGTAACAGAATATGTTGGATTAATATTGTGTATGAAATTCGGAAGTTTTACGTAATTTGAATAAATTAATTAAAAAATATATTATATATTGTTAGGGATAATATTCATAATTGGAGTTAGAATCGCTTGCTAGTCCATCATAGGATTAAGGCCATCATTATTGCTTTAAAATACCTGATGGTCATAACACTCATAACTAACTATATTATACAACATTACAACGTATTATAAGTCAATAAAATATTCGCAAATAATACTACTAATACAGCTCCATTTCCCCAATTCCAAAATTCCACTCAAAACATATACCTACCAAACGTTTGTACCTGATTGTACCTCAAGTATTATCGTTTGTATCTCAATAGTTTTCAAATTATCCCTACTTCGATTTAAACGATAATACTTGAGGTACAATCAGATACAAACGATTGGTATATGTTTCGAGTGGAAATTCGGAAGTGGGGATGCTGGGGAAATGGACCTTACTAATACAACTAACACATAAAATCGTTAAAGTCATATAAACATTAAATATGAATAGAATTTAGATGGAAGAAATTAATACACAAAGTACAAAGTATATTCAATCAAAAATAATTTGATTTTAACTAGTGCGGAGTAAGGAATGTACTTGTTAGATTTCAATATATTCTTTCGTGTCTGTCACGTTTTGTGTTTTAAGAAAATGTAAGTATTTATTAATAATTTGAAAATTAATAAAAAAAATTGCAGAAAAATAGGAATATATATAGCATTATTTTATAAAATCAAATTGTTTTTTGTGTTATAACTAAAAAAAAACCCTTAGAAACTTACAACCATTATGCGCCCTACTCAAAAATATACTACATTCAAAACCTTTTTATACCTTCTGCAAAAGCTTGTTACCAGTTGTTTGATTGATTATTTAATACATTTTTATTTTGTAATACTGTAGAATGTAGATACTGATTTATTCAACTATACTTTTTAAGCTAAATAAAAATATATTAATATGTTCATCAAAATGTATTTAATTATATTTATATCTAATATGACTAATATAATACAATAAATAATAATTGATTAATTATTTTTATTACATTTTGTTTAATTAATGTGAAGAATGATAACTTAAAGTAGTCAGTGATGTAAAAAACTGATTAAATAAATTGAATATTATTAACTACGTGGTATGACTATGACTTTGAGAATAACTATGGTCTATGACTTTAAAATATATAATTGAGTATTTGATGCATTTTAGTACATAATATAATATAGTAGGTATTTAACTGAGATAGCATTGAAATATCAATAAGATTAACTTAACAGTTACTTCAAAGTATATGTAATACTATATAGCCTAGTCATGTTCTATTATGACTTAGGTAGTACTCGTAATTATAAATTACTTTTGAAAAATAAGTAATAAGTAATAACTAATAATTTACAATACAAATCGTCTATATTATTAATATAAATAAACAACTCATCTATACTTCTTTTAGATATATTATACAATATTAAAACTATAATATAGTAATTAATGTTGACAATCTGTAGTAAATAAAATATAAATGGAGAACTCGCAAATTTTTATAATAGGTTTTAAGGGTACCTTATTTTTTGAATATATTTTGAGTGTACTTCGTTATTGAAAAATTATATAGTATACATATTACATATATTATATTATATTATATTTAATAATAAATTATTGTATAAATACAAACAACGATTCTGTGAGCAGTCAGCCTAATTTATTAATATATATAAGGCAATATATAGTCATGTAATAAAGATAGGGATGAAATAGTACATGGAATTAATGGGTTAAATTACTTATATTTGGACACAATATAGTAAAAAATAATTTTTTTAATGATAATAGACATGGACTATGAGTAGACTGTAGATAGACAAAGTGGAGAGAAACGTTAGGTACTTTGTGTGACAGAGAAGATGCCATTGAGATTAAAAAATAAATTGTATATAACAGTTGTAAAGCCTATAGAATATTTAATAGATTTAAATGTTGGAAGTAGCCAATAAATGTAACAGAGAGTGGATGTATCAGAGATGAGTAATTCAGAAGAATGCTAAGATAAAAGTGTGGAGGACTAAGGAGAATAAGACATATTCGTTAGAGGCAGTATGGGAGTCTATCTATTGTAGAAAATGTGAAAAACAATATATGGGTCTGTTTATGTTAATATGAGGAAAAACGACTCTCCAGTTAGTGAGAACCGCTATAGAAATAATGTTGAAAGAAAAACCGAAGAAAAAATGAATAGACAAATAAGTATATATGAAAATCTCGGGCGTAAATAAAATAGAAGTATATAGAACAGAATGGTGAAGAAAAGGATAATGAAATAACTAATATTTTTATTCTACGTTTAAATAATAAAATTTCTCTTTAAAAATGAATAAAAAAAATCATACCAATGTATTTTCGATATTTCTGAGATAAGAAAAACTTATGAAGAACTTCATACTAAATGTTAAAGCTTAAACTATTTTATATAATTTTTAAATTTTCAGGATCATGGAGAATTTGTTACTTTTGAACTCCCGTTCAAAATCAATATATGTGTACCAAAAACTTATTTCAGCATTTTTTCTTAATTTAAGATAAATAACTAAAAATATAAACATTATTTACCTATTTAAACCTATTTTACTAAGCCGTAATATAAAAATTGAATTTTTGAATGACCTAAACTTCTCATAAGATCTTAGTGAAAGGAAACCAGATTTTATAAAATTACTTTTGATTAGTGGTCACTGTCAGATTGATACAAGGTCATGGCAAATGATAATTAAAATTATTCATAGATGGTAGACAATTATTTTAGCAAAATATAATTTTATATTATTAACTTACAGTTATACTACTATCATATGATTTGTAGATTTATATAAAAAATATTTTTGTGAACAGTTACAATTTTTAAACACGTTCAAATATATTCGAAAAAAGATATAATAGATCAAATTCTGTCTTGCCAAAGGTGTCTTGTTTTTAAATATTTTTAATAATTTTTAAGTAAACTGAAAAAATTATTAACTTATTGTAATAATATCACCTATATATTGTTTAACATAAATTAATAAAGAAATATAACATTAAAGTCTTAAGACCTAAATTTAATCTCGATTTTAATGGACAATGTGAAGAAATAATTGATAACAAAAATGTTGACGAATTTATTATAAAATACCTATATTTATATTATAATTATAAATATATATAATAATTTATAAGGTTATTGAAAAATGAAAAACGACATAACTAACAATAGATAAAAATAGCATATTATGATATAAATTAAATAATTTCGTCATTATTGATATAATATTGTATAAAGCATATGCAGCATAAAAAAATATAATTTATAGTTAAGGTACTCGCATCAATGATTTTGATTATATAGAACTACATTGTTCACCTATTAGTCCAGAAAAAATAAACAATTTTAAAACTAATAAAAAAAAGTTCTGTTGCATAGTATAGGTAGGCATTAAGTAGGCACTGTAATGTTAAATGTTTAACGTTATGTAATGTTTAATGTTAAATTTTAATTCAATGATAAATGTTAGTACACAAAAACAATTTTGAACGGTTACCATAATAATATGTCAGCCATACTACCTAAGGATATTTTAATATATACTCGTAGTTAGTTTAATAAGTAGTTACTATGTCAGCGTTTCCCAAAACTATGAGGAGAGCCTTCTAAGGGATCCGCGAGAACTTGACAGGGGAGTCATGAGCTGCGTGGTAAATAATGATATTTTTAAAATAACAATAACTTCACATACAGTTGTATTATAATTATATTGTATAAGATTTTACTAGAATTTTTTTCATTGAAATTTTCTAAAAATGTTCAACAACTGAAATTTTTCACTTATTCACTTTTTTTTTTTTATAACAGAACATTTTTAAGAAGGTAATAAAATATATTAAACAGTTAGTATTTCTATTTTTTAAGTAAGTCGGTAAGTTTTTGGTATATAAATGTATAACTTACAAACATTTTATTGTCTGTAATTTAAAAAAAAAAATAATTTAAAAATCTATATGAAAATTTTTTTTCAAAATTTCCAGGATTTTTACCTAACCTAACCTATTGAAAATTTTCATGAAAATGTACAGCTCTATAGCTACTATTGGGTTATCGCGTTATCGATAACCCAATATTCTCTTATATTTATAAATTTGTTATTTATTTATTCAATAGAGGCGAAATTAGTTGTATTTATTTTTAGGGTGTCACGAACTAAAAAAGTTTGGCAACCGCTGTACTATGTCATTTATTATTCTATTAGTAACCTAACATGGCTTTAATATTAGATAAAATCATTGCATCTATATTATTTATTTAGTTGTTTAAATATAAACTAATACATATAATATATTAGTATATTTTATCATTAACTAGCTGCGCGTACTTATAAGTTATAACTCGACTTCCCTCAGGAAAAAAGTATTAATCCGACAATCGTCAATATTCTATCGCCGCTCAGCGTAATTCGGTAAGTGAATACGATTAGAAGAAACCAATTTTGTGTTGTTAGTTTTAATATTAGAATATTTTTTATAAATTACTATTAAACTTAAAGGTAAGAAGTAAGAACATAATTTATATTAAGTATGTAAATTATTACAATTTTAAAATTCTTATAACTGACTTTTGAATTTACTATTTAGACATCAATAAAAAAAAAAACTATGAGACCTAACCTAACCTAACCTTCATTACCTTTAAATTATATAATAGATTAATTTACTCTGCTAAAGCTAACCGCACAGAATTGGTTTTACTACCTAAGAACAGGTTGGCTATGGTATATAATAGGTATATGCTTGTAAAACGGAGACAACAGTACAACACATATTGGTTCAGCGTCCTCTAAACATATTCAACCATGTATACTTTATATTAGGTTAATAAGATATTAACTAAATTTTAGGACCTAAGTCCAGCTACACGAAATCTACCCAAAATACACGTCATTTTAAGTGCTTTAACAACAATGTACTTGATATTTTATTTGTGAATGTATGTGTAGACACTTCGAATAATATAAAATAGCAAGTAAAAACAAGCTGACCTTGAATATAAACATTTAATTTTGTTCGCGAAAAAATATATTTTACTAAAATTATATCACATTTTTTTTTTTTTTTTTTTTTGAAGACTAGAGTATTAGGTAATACATTAGAAATATATAAAATATAAGCATTTCTATTTATTGATGTAATTGATTTTCTAAAGTACAATACTCCTAAAATACTGAACCGTACTGAACGTATTATTTGTAAACAAATGAAATGGTCATAAGTCAATCAGTCTTTCAAATTTGATAAAATGATAGTAATACACACATCGATCAGTTATTAATGAACAATATATTATACATATTGTAATTATGAGTATGTTGATGACATAGTTGCATCACGTGTTCGCGAGAGAAGGGTGTGCTACTGTGAAAGTTGTTCAGTCAGTGTTCACCATCTTTTTTCTACGGTTCACCTCCAAAGGACACGCATAGTACCTACACGCGGTATCACAGATCTTCTACATACACACATACAAGATGAATATAAGTACACAACAAAAAAAGTATGAAAAGAAAATAATAATAGTGAAAATTATTGAATATACCTAATTACATAAATAATATTAAGTAAGTATTAAAAAGAAATAAATCAAAATTAAAAATGTGACTAATTATGACGGATTTCATAATTATATAGAATACTATTGTACGTTTTATAAATAAAATACAGCTATGTTGGCCACTTTCTCGCCACGTCATACCAACATAGCGATGGCTGGTTCATCAAAATGGATTTTTTAATAATACCTATAAAATGTATTTAATTATGTACATTTAACTAAGTTTAAAATAACTTAATTAATACGATTGTAAAATTTGTCTATGGACGAAATCTTTTTTAATTTAATATATATTTTTTTTTTGATTAAATAAAATTATCATTCATAATTTAAAGCCTACAATGAACTGAACCTAAAAAGAATACACGGAAGTAAACACTATATAACAACAAAATTTACAAAAATAATGGACAATCTACAATAAATCTAAAACTGATTAATATTGTTTGATTACTAATTTGTTTTATGCAAATAGCTTTTTCTTATGTTATAGTGTACATAATTATCTTAATTTGTTTTACATGATGTTGATGTTATATTTATATTATATTATTCTAATGATCTTTCATACAAGTATAGTTAATAGTAGAATCTAGACAAATAAAAAAAAAAAAAAAAATCATTGAAATATTTGTGCATTAATATGTTAGTTATTAATAAATATATTTTATTTTGTATCGGATGTGTTTGTTTTTATTTCCTTGATTTTTGAGATCAAGATTCTAATGAATAATGTATTTATATAAGATAGATAGTTACTTTAGGTATAAAAATAAAAATGCATAAATTATTCCCACATACAATTATCCAAAAATATCACACATAGCCATATTTATATGATTAAAATTTTTTTCTTATTTAAATAACATATTTACTATTACCAATGCTATTACCTACTATTATTTTTTATTTATTTACTTTATTCAAAATAGGTTTTAAAAAATTGACACAATTATTATAATCATAATAATGTAATAGTCTAACTTAGTTTATAAATAATAAAGAAATGTGACAATACTGAAAAAATCAAATATAATATAATAATAAGCTTACATTAGTAAGTTATAAAAATAAACAAAAGACCAATAGTATTAAAATCGTTATATAGAAACTAGAAACCATAGTCAACATTTTATTAGATATAAATTATTAAAACATTTTTTTTCTTCAATTTTATTTCACTTTATATTACTTTAAAAATTGGATTATAGACTTTTCAATGAAATATTAACTATAAATTAAAAAAAATAATAATATTATAGCTTTATACATAAAATGCAAGTACCAATTACCATCTACAATTTCCTAGCAGGAAATAATCTAATATTTTATCATATCGATTATAAACTCTATAATATAATTTATATATTCAAGTGTTTATGATTAAGTTTTACTATAGTGGACCATTTTCAAATTATATACAACAGTTTCAATTTCTAATTAGCTGATTTAATCAATTATATATGATTAAATACCATAAAATACCATTCTTACACAATGCAATTAATGAAGATACTATAGTGATAAATGAACATCACAAATGTTATTTTAACTCACCCTTGTAGCAATATTGGATAACCTAAACAAATTAAAAATTGATCCCTTAATAAAAAATACAATAATGTTCTGATGAAAACAGTAGATGTTTCTAACAATTTGTTTATAAATTTAACCTGGCCCTAAATACCTATAATATTTGTGACTGTAACTTTTTATAAAAATATTTAAACATCTAAAATTTAGAAAACCTCTGTTACTTACTATAAAATATGTCAACTGTCAAGTTAAAGGAATGCTAGGACATAAAGCAAACCATTAATGTTATTTGAAACTGAAATGAGGTACTTACTACTTACCCATTAAAATTGAATAGGTATGAAAAAAATACAATTAAATTATTATTATTAAAAAATGATTTAAATTGGAAAAATGTTTATGTTATTAGTTATTACAAATAGGTAATTAATGAAAAAGTGTAAAAATAACATGTAATAAAATACAGTAAATTAAAAAGTTCTTTTTACAATTCCATATGCCTATCTACAAGTTTTAATATATTAAAAGTTTCTATCACACCATCAATATTAACATTGTAGACAGTTTCTTGTTCAATATTTATAGCTAACAATGCTTCCGAACAATTTTGATGAAACTCAACAAAGAAAAATAGCTCTCACATGAACAATTTGTAACTGAGATAGTTACTAATTAATTTACAACTTTATATATATTAATATGGTATCTCTTCCAGAATCAGCCAACCACTTTATCCAATCATTACATTATTGTTTAATATTTTAATGTAAACGATTGATGGTAAAACCCTCCAATAAGTCGCTGGGAGACAGCTGCCCACCCTACCACCCCGTAGACACACCGATCAGATCAACTAGATTTTAACCAAAATAATATCAATAACATAAATTCTTTGGAAATTATGGTGTTTTAAAGGTTAAATGATACTAAAATAACTAATATTAGCAACAAAAAAAAATCCCAGATAAAATCTTAATAAACTGAAATAAGTATATTTTATTTATATAAATAACAAAATCAATAAAATTTATTCTTTTAACTATCAGGTATTGTAACCGTATAACATTTTAACAATATCTATTAAATATAGGTAATATTAAAATTAAAAACAATTAATTAGCTTCATACATATCTTTTATTGGTCACGTACCTAGATAAGTAAATATTAATTTTTTTTAGAACTTTTATTGCATTCATATCTAGAGTCATAGTCCAGTTTTATTATTTTAAATAATTAAAAATAATTTGTATATTTATAATTATATAAGGTAGTATTTACATATTTGTTTTAGGCACATTGTAATCAGAAATTATTTCAATTTTTGACAAATTATTAATAAGAAAAAAAATAAGTTAATTAGGTAATATGAATTATTAATCTTTAGCTTTGATTAAATATGTATTAGTCAAGATATTTATGTGAGAAAATTATACTTAAATTTGAGGAATTATAAATTAATAAATTTACAATAATATATTTGAATGTAAATTTAAATTGTGTAATGCTATTGAAGGTAATAGTTAATAGGTATGTGTCAATTAACAATTTTTTTGGCATACGATTTCCTCGAGGATTTTCAATAAGCAGAGCATAGAGGTGTAATAAGTTTTATTAATAAATAATAATAATATCATTAGAATCTAAATTTAAAAAACCATAATTAACTTAAAAATGTATAGCTAAGTACCAAGTAGGTACAGAATATGTTACTCTCAAGAGTCGAGAGAATTCAGAATACACAAATATTATAAAATATATTTAAGAGATTTATCCTAATAATAATAAAAACAAATTGTACATGGTAATTAGTAAATATCTACAATATTTTGTAGAATTTATTTATTATGTTGAACAAGGTAAGTTAAATTATAATATTTTATTATTTAGTTTTTTTAAAATATTGTATGTATATATCATGTACAACTTTTAAAATGTAGGTAAATGTTAATTTTTCTATTTACATTTATATATAAATACATTTTTATATAGGTAATAATTTTATACTTAAAAAATAAAATTGTTTTAAAAATTATTAATTTAAGAAAAGATAAAGAATCATAAAATATATCTAGTATATTATATATTATATAACCAGTCCAGTTTCTTTTGGCACTCAACAACCATCAAGATTTGAAAAATGAGTATTAAAATCAATTATTTGTTTACATTTAATCTCGTATTTAATAGATTCACACTTAAGAAAAAAAAAGTAATCTGGTAATTTTTGTTTTATTTTATGGATGCATACCTACCTATACATTACAATATAATTTGTTGTCAATAAAACATATTACATATTTGTAAGATAATTACATATGAATATTATAGTGGTAATATATAGGTTAATATTTAGCTCAATAATTATATTTCATTTAATCAAATTAAAAGAGCTATGAACAGTAATAATTTGTACTAATAAATACCTTGGTAATTAATTAAGCAAATATACTACTTACACATACACATAAAATATGTGTTATATTTTAACTTTAAAGCAGCAGGACTATAATAGTAGACCAATTAGATTAAAACAATAAAATAGAACAAATATTGTAACCAAGCCATATTTAAACATTTAAAATTAATAGTAGGTACTAGGTACATTATAATTCATCATTTTCTAGTGTATGTCTTTCAGGTATAATCAGTATATACATAGTTATAATCTATACACTTTTAAAAATTTGGTATGAATAAAAAGATATGTCACTATATCAAACCATTTTTTAGCACAAGGCTCTATAGGTACCTACTTATGTTTGTTAGCTCATAAAAAAATATTATAGGGTAGGTAAATAACATTAACTGATTAACTGAACAATTTTATACAGGCAATCATAGTAAAATACAGTAATAATGATTAGTGATTACAACAAATTAAAAATGTGTAGACTACCTACTCACCGAAATAAATACATCCACTTTATAATGTTCCCTGACAAAGACGCGGACAACTCGTTAACAATGATAAGCCGTTTGATGTTTTTTATTAGCTTACGCGGATTATTGAACACTATTAGTATGTCGCGAAGAAGAAAAAAAAATATCGATGCGACCTACTTCGGGAAAAAACTCATTTATTGCACAAAATTTCACCGGACAAAAAAAAAACCGCTCATTGATTGTGCAGAAACTAATCAGCCCACGGCGATGAGCAGGAAAATAGTCAAGAATTTTTACAGTGACCGAGCCGTATGAAAACCGTTTTCGATTATTCAAATGCTCGAATTGCAGGGCAATAGAAATATTTTGGTTTTCGTAACTGTGAGATTGATAAAAAAACACGAACGACTAGTGATAACGAACTATTGGTGAAAACGTCGTCGTGACAACTGTTGCGCGCGCATTTGCGAACTGCGGAGCGACTAAGAAAGTGAAAAACGATACGTAACTCAGAAACAGTGCATAGCCCTACACCACCGGGGTGGAGGTAACAGATACACGATTCACGGCAGCAGTGCGACCGACCGCTACGACGAACGGCCGCCACCTTAAAGAGAATCCCCACTCACCATATACTTATATTGTTGTCAATCCAACATAGCAATACAACTTACAGTTCTATAATAATGTACTGTAGTCACTATAATAGCCTATATAGCCTGTAAGTAGGTATAAAATATCGTAATATATATTTTTATATACATAGATAATCTACTACTGTCTACACCACTAACTGACTACCTACTGCTACTTCTGTCTTCTTGTGTACTATTCGATCACAGTTCTACGTCTTCCTACATAATACTGTATAACTAGCCATTAGGTATTACCTATTGGCTATTATTTGGAATTTTTTTTTAAAAAAAACGCTGATCGAAATTTAAGTTATTTATAAATTAAATGTGTTATTAATTATTATACCAATACTATTTACGAATTCGTATATAATATATAGTTCAATAAACTATATATACTTATTTAAACCTACTATAGGTATGTCTATAACATAATATTATATATTATATAGGTCCAATGGTCCATTATATATGATACATATATGACTATAATGATACAATTCACGATTTCTTTAAAGCTACTAACTCTGCAGAATTTAGTTACTCGGCCATTGAATGGATGAATGACCTAGACATTGAACTACGAGAAGAAAATATTTATAAAGTTAATCTGACACTAATTTATTTATTTTAGCAAAACAATGTAATTTATTATAGAATTTATTATTTAACTAATATGTTAAATAAATATTAAGTGTCTATATAGGTAATTATAATTTGAGCAACATTGTAACCTTAGTCTTTATTTTAATCTTATAACTTATAATTAGTTAATTTAGATTAGAAACGCTATTATTTAATTAATTATTACCTTGTGGCTTGTACATAATATGCTATACGATTATAGAATATAGATTACCTATACCAATAATAATAATATTAACCTGCTAGGAATATCTCATTTTGTTATCATAAACATGTTAATTACTATCTGATTTATTTTCGTATAAATCGGTTGAGCGGACAAGGGATGGTTTGTAATATCTTGGATATTAGTATGAATTAATAATTATAGACCCTATAGCAGAGGTCACCAACCAGACGATCTTTCTAGGAATAAATAATTTGAAATATCAAATAAATCTCTTCTTAAAAACCTAAATTCTCTTGAATGTCGATCACCAGGGATTTAAAATTGTAGCTCATTTGTTTGAAAAGGTTGGCGATTGGCGATCCCTATAACCTATAAGTAGAGTTGACATAATATGGAATATGGTGATTATATTATTTATATTATAAATTACAATATATAATCAAGACAATTAAGTATCAATGTTTTTATTTAAAATAAACATATTTTTTCAGTTATGAACGATATAATTTTTTTTTTTATTATTCATAAAAAATTAATGTTTTTTGTTATAATATTAGTCAAACACGGGTATTATAGGTAGGCAATATATTATATGCACTAAAAAAAATTCAAAAAATACTGGGCGTGTATAGGTTCTGTTAAAAATACATTTTCGTTTCCGCCAATTATCGTTTCCGGCGTTTCCGCCAAAATGAAAAAAAGGTTTGGTTTTCGTTTCCGCCAAATCAATTTTTTCCAAAATTGTTGTTTAAGATTTAAAAACCATTAGTTCTAAAATTATAACAATAATTCTGATTTATAAAGTTTTTATTTTATAGTATTCTGAAAATTATATTTCCGAAAATAATACGTTTCCACTCACAATGCCAATGTGGCTTTATTTCAGACACATATAACATAACAATTTATGATAGACAATTATGAACCATTCCGTTCATGAACTCACGGTTCACATACAGTCAAATTCGCTTATAACGATCTTCTAGGGACCTAGCTGGAATCTGATCGCTATAACCAAACTTCGTTATATCCGGATCATAAAGGTTAGCTATAAAGTAGTATACTTAACATATACATACATTGATTGGGAATCGTTTTACCCAGAATATCGTTATATACGGCATCGTTATACGCGAATTTGACTGTATTACCAGATTGGATCCTTATATATAAACACTTTAATTTAACCTATTTCAAGTGTTCAAAGTTTAATGTATAATCGTTATACACATACAAATTAATAATAACATTAATAGTAAATTAAATATACAAAACAAAAACAGGAATAAGAGTACAAGACAAGTATTCAAAATGGATTAATCATAAACCTGACCTATGTCAACTGCAATAACAAAGTACAAAACTGAAACTAGGTACTATTATCCTATATTAGGTACTATATTAGGTACTATTATTTTTGAAAACCGTAAGTATATATATATATATATATATAGACATTAAGAACTATTGTAAATTATAAACTTATAACATTATGAAAAAAACACTTTATAAAGACTAAACAATTATTATACTGATGCATATAAGATGAAATTAAATTAATAGATATTATATTAAGTATAGGTAGAACAATTTTTGGGTTTCAACACTGCGACCTCGTAGTGGTCCTTGGATAATTTTAAATGGTTCTTTTAACTCGTAAGTATATTAATTGGGAATAGCTATTATATGGTTAAAACAAAAATCAAATTTTTTTTTTTTGGCGGAAATCTTTGCCAAAATATTTGTTTAAATATAAATTAAATATGAGCGGGATATTATAATATTATACAATAGGTAAACAATTTATTTTATCTTTAACCATTATATGTTTACTGTATGATTAATAATTTCATTAATTTCAAAACATATACCTATAAACTTTATGTACCTATGTATTTCTATTTTCTATGTACAATTTAATGTTGCACAAACAATATATTTTTACGATATTAAAATGTAAAGAAGTTATAAATTATAATACATGAACATGAGTATGTAAAATAAACAATCTTCCTACTAAGTACTAAAAATAATGATATAGAATGATCATATCACCACTGAATTTTTTTGTACAGGGATGGAGAGGTCTTATCTCAAACATTTTCTTCAATTCCCTCCAATTGTACAATACTTATTTACTGATTAGTGATTATTATGATCATGCATTTTTTTTTAAGTAGTCTTAATTTGAGTGTCAATTCGTTGAAATATAATATCAATATCTATGTCATATGAGTAAATGACATACTACATAGTATATATATAATATCTTGTCCGCCTTCAGTAACATCATCCTGGCCGCGCTGACCAAGCGTTTTTCATTATTTGTTTTATTTTTACGATTATTTTCGTTCATTTTCAATTTAGTTACCTACTAAGGAATAATATAGTATATCGTATATCTATATAATATAGCTGCATTTCTATATATATATTTATATATCGTGTAAAATTTCTGTTTAGTATACAATTTTTAACTCGCGTGTCTACTAATAATGCTATTTAATATTTATACATTGTACGTATAGTTAATATATACGCATAAAATTATTGTTGTATATTTGATACTGCAAGTCTGCAATCGTAAATCATCATATATAAAATCAATGATGATGACGTAATTGTATTTTATACTTTTAAGATTTGGTAAATAATTGTCACCACAATATTATAGTTTACATTCTACTTAATCTATAGTAGCTGATAATATAAATACTATTTACATGAATTATAAATACATAAATTATTAAAAAAATAATGTGACTGAATGATGTTTCATAGAGAAATAAATTTTTCCGTGATATTCTTAAATAAAAAATAATAATTTAAGCTATGTAAATTTTATGAAAAAAAAAATGTAAATAATCCAATAATTTTATACATTAAAGTAAAGTAACAAAAAAACAGAATTTTTGGGAGACTTTTAGCCAGTCTCCACGTGGTAGCTCCTGGGTAACGTAAATAAGCTACAGTAACAAAACTCAAGTTTTCTTAAAATCAATATCCTGGGAAGCAACTTTTACACTCGATAAAATACGTCGAGACCCAATTCGTGCCATTTTTTTTAAAGTTGGGACCCAACTCGAGGTTATACAATGGTTATTGCTTTAAATTTTAAAAATACAGATGTTTATATCTATTAAAAATCTAAATTATTTGAAAATATTGAAATTTTAAAAACATTTAAAAAATTTTAAAAACATAGTTTTTAAACAACTACAATATTTATAAAAGGAAATGAGCATACTTTGGTGCATCATTCTACCTATATGAAAGGTCATATACCTATCAATATTAATGTATAACTACTACCTATATTGTACTTACTGTGAATTTTCTGTAAACCTTAAAAAATAAAAATTTAATTTAAAATTGTTATTGTTGAAATGGTGTGATAACACTACCTTTACGTTCGAGTGTTAGACATGACCTTTATTATACCTCTTATAACTTTTTGTTTATTGTGTTACATAAATTATTATACAGATTGTAATATATTTTATTAGGTATTAATAAAGAAAATATGTATTTATTAGTTTATTTTTTACTTGATTAATTATAAAATATTGATCTTCACGACAATTACTGTATTTTTATAATATGAGTCAGAAAAATTACTATAACTCAATTTTTTAAAAAAAGTTACCAACATGTTACACTATATTCGTAAAAACATTTCTATTGACTATTGCACTGTTATATATTAACTAGTAATTTTTGAATTTTTTAGCATACAACAATATTTTTTATCAATAATTAAAAGGAGTTTTGCATAATATTAAATATAGATTGATACATATGATATAATTAACTAATTCAAAAATTACAAAATTATAAATAATAATAATAATAAATAAATAATAAATAATAATATAATATAATAAACATAATAATAATAAACAATAATAAAACGAAATAAGAAGTAAAATTATCAATAAGCACTACTCTTAGGTACATCAATATTATTAAAAATATCACAATATCTAATCGTTAAAAAAGTGCTAATATATATTAAATTCTTCTTCCAAAAAGATAAAGAGCAAAATCGATGACCCTATTATTATTAATCACATATTTGCATCGTTCATAATCATTCATCAAATATGATAATTGTCCCATTAAAATTATAAACAATATAATAATATTTTACACTACAATATTACCGTTTACCTCTAATTGCAGGCAGTGCCAAGGCCATCGAAGATAAATGCTCAACATATATATAGGTTAGAGAACTTAAATTAGTTACTTATTAAGTTATGCTATGTCGTGAAATGATTAATTATAAATTAAATGAATTAAACAGTACACCGGATAGTTATATTTTTAATATATCAAATCATTTCCATATAATGAATTGTTTATTTATATACCTACATCTACATACAGCCTTGAATAATTATCAACATTTTGTAGGTTGCGTATTTACATTGCCAATGAAACCACAATTTTCATTGATGTAGGTATTCATGGTCACTGATCAGTGGTCAAAAGATTTACCAATTTATTGTAGGTTTTAATAAAATGTATTAGAAAAACCCAGTATCATATTGATTATAACTTATAAGTATATATGTGATAATTTATAATTTTTTTTTAGCATAGCATCATCGTACGTATACGTATAATGACTCAAATTAATGAATGATAAAAATATTTTCATTATGATGGTGTGGCATTAAATATATGATGATCTTATGAAGCTTTGTCACGACACATTATGCGTCGTATACTCGTATACTTACAATACTTGTATAATTGTAGGTATATAGGTATAAATTATTATATTACAAGTATATTATATTACTTATGTGTATGTATACATAAAATATAAATATATACCTATATATAAAATATAAATTACGTTGTCCTTGAGAGTTATAGAGATGTTTAATAAATGAAGCTGCGTTCCTATCTATTGGGCCCATCGAGGAACGCTTTCGTAAAATTTTAATAATAGGAACGTAAAACTAATTACGCTGTAATAACTTACCTGGAAAACGAAGTATAAAAATCAACAATAGCAATAATTACGATTGTGTAAGATTAAGTATGACGTATAATATAATTTTTGTCACTAAATAGTAGGTAGTTATTCCGAAGTTAAGTATTTCGAAAAAATACAATTTGAGATTTCGAAAAGGTCTTAAAAGGTCAAAATAGTCTTACAGATTTTTGGATTTTTTGAAATAGATACGCAATACACAGCTTGAGAGTGGGTATAATTATTACTCACTATAGTCCTTAATTACCTAGTTATTTTATGAAATTATACAATAATATTGTTATTTAGATCCACTATATGGACGCAAAAAAGGTCATTTATATTTTGTGACTACTGTATATAAGTCTGTTATTTGACCTTATCTTTATATTGAAAAAAAATAGTATCATAATTTTGTAATATATATAATATAATAAAGAAGATTTTGTTAGAATTTTACAAATCAATACATCCACTTAAATTATATTATGTATAAGTCCATAGTCGGCATAGTGGCGTATTTACTTGACCTTATTTTTAGCTTATATTACTGCATTAGCTTGTTGAAAAGATTAAAAACATAATATTTAAGAAATTCTATGAAGAAGGTAAATATTCCTTATTCACTAATGAAATATTTGCTGTATTTATTAGTTTTTAAATTTTAAATATTATTTAAATTTTAGTCCAGATTGAATGGGCTTACAAAGTTTTACATTCATAACAACATTAAATAAGATGTTGAAGAAATTATTGACAATATTATATGGCTTAAAAACCTAGAAGGCTACAGTTTGTTTTGTAAATGATTTATTATTAAATTATTTATTAAGTATTAAACGGGCAAGGCCCTGTTACAATAGAATATAGCATTACAATCATTTTAATAATGTATAAAAAATAAGGATATGTTATAATTATAAGGTTTATGCACCTATGAATATATTATATAATTAGAGCTCGAATTTTAAAGCATATGCTTTTTTTTTATGTAAGAGATAGAGATCTAATTTTTATTCATAAATTCGTTTCACAAAATTCTGATTCCAAATAATAAGCCATTTTTTTTTTTTATGTAAATGCTTTTTTTTTTTTTTAATTATTCCAGCTGTGGATTTTTTATATGTTTATTATGCTATTTTAATAAAAACAAATGAATTAATAAGAAATGTAAAAACCCAGAATTCAGACTAAATGGTTGTATTGGATTATTATTGTTTTCGTTATCGGCTTGTTTATTAAATGTATTAACGTATAGATTATCGATTTACATAATATATAGTCTGCACTCCTGCTTAGTCCTGCAGTAGGTACCTAGGTATACGGTCAGTAATTATTATTCCTATAACATTGATGATATCGGTCGTTTCAAAATTGAAGATTTAATGTTGTAATTTGAAACCTCAGTTGACTTATGAAGATGCTCCGATAACTTCAGTGGATGTAGAGGGTTTGTTTTCTATGTATAAAAATATTCTGTCGGACAATAGAGCCAGTTTCAAATGTTTCAATACCTACTGCAAATCTAGGAAAATACACGGTAAATAATTCTTTTTTTAACTTAAATTAATTCTTCAAATTCTTTTATTTATTTTTATAACTAGTTCATGTTCATTTTTAGTCATGTGTTGTATAAATTATTTATACTTCTTTTTTATATTTTTAAAACAATTGTGTGCTTTTTTTGTTGCTTATTAATTATTATGCTTTAAAATCCGAGCCCTATAATATAATATATTTTTAGGATGAAGTTATAATAAATTGAAAGTATCTTCATGTATTTTGAGTAGAGGGAGAAAAACGATTTTAGTCATATATCCCCCCCCTCAAACAAATCCTAAATACGTCAATATGTACAGGCGCTATTTGATTGAATACAATAAATTCGAAGTTACAACTGATGTAATATCGTAATCGTAGACTGTCCAGGTGTTCTAACTCCTTGTACGATTAACCTATCAATAATATACACAGGTGATTGATGAGCGTCTAGCCTTAACTCCGCATAGCGTGCATCAACTGGTTGACAGTGTTGACACGTCGAAGCTGAAGTGATTAGGTTTGTCAATTGTCAGAACGATAAATTACGATCGAAAACTGAATATTTATAGTAAAGCTATTCATGAAGTCAATAAAATATATTCAAAGTATTATAGATAAGGTATTTATGTTTTTACAGAATTTTTTCTAATCATTACAGTTGCCATGGTAATCAATAATCATATAATAACAAAGATGAAATTTATGTTATTATAACGGTATAATTTAGCGTTATATAACCTAGGTTGCCAATGATTAATATAATTACGTTACAATAGCAACCTTATTGATAAATACTTTTCATATAGATAAAAAAAACTATATAAATATATAATCTTATACTATAAAACGCTACCCCTCCGAGGGTTACCCGACCGTAACTTAGAGGATAATGGAGGGAAAACGACAGACGACCAATGAGAAAATTAGAATTTTCG
>VUJU01003817.1:0-23042 GCA_009835225.1 Aphis craccivora | reverse complement strand
CGACGAGAGCGCCGACGTCGAAAACGCACACGCGGTACACGTCATGTACACAATATACGTATATAATATAATGTCGTGTGTGTGTGTGTGTGCATAGCAATAATAATAATAATAATATGCGAGGTTTTTCTGGCCGGTAGTATTATTATTATCGTTTTTTTTTTCCATTTTCATTTTTTTTTTTATTATTATTATTATTATCAGTAATCTTCGCGTGTCGTCCTCGGCGATCGCCGCGGTTTTTTTTTTTATTATAATATCTCCGCGGCGAATCGCAAATTCTACCGCGATGGAAAATAAAAATAAAAAAATATATCCACACACACGGGCGGCGGCGGCGGAGAGTATAATAATAATAATAACAATATATACATATGCGCGTCGTATATTAATGCACATTATTATTATGATATAGGTACGCCACACGCTGTACACACTGTCGCTCGCTTGCATACATTCTCAGTGTGCGCGTACAATAATAATATTATATATTTATAGTGCCTATACCTACCTATATAGTACGTGTACGAATGAATTATCATTTTTCTCAGGGCCCGAGTCGCGATGGTTTATGTGTGTGCGTGCGACGGCAGTAGCACACGCGGCGCGCAAAACGTGCAATGTCATCAGTCGCACATTATAATAATAATAATAGTAATAGTAATAGTCGTATACGTGTATGTATAATAATATTATATATTATGCGTTAGCCGTCGCCCGTTTACGTCGTATACGTACGTATGTATAATTATTACTGTGCGCGCCGCGGACACACCCAAATGCAAATCGTGTGCGCTCGTGTGCGGTGCACTTATAATATAATATGATAATATGTATGTATATATATATATATATATGACACGACATCAGACCTGCGCGAAGGCATGATAATATAACATTATAATATATTATACCCACTGCGATGTAACGACGCGCCTGCCGATGATTTTAGGTCCTCGCGGTATCCAAAGCCGTATACTTAAACAGAGAGGTAAGGTAGGCAGGTAGGTACATTATACTGTATAGGTACCGCCGCCGCCGACGACGACGCCGTTTACGTACATTATTACGACGTACGTATACTATAAAGGTATATTATACATAGTAATATTATAATAAATATTGTATTACGCGCGTACGCCCGCGGTGTATGTACAAAAGGCTTTTGCCGTAATGTACTTTTAATACCCGCGGTGTGTATAATGTAATAATATAAGGTACCTGCCGCGGTGCATTACGTCGTTGTTATTATATTATATTATATACGGTCGAAAGGAAAACGTCGGCGGAAAACCCGTATTTTTTGTTTTACCCCGCGTATCCGATCGCGAAATTTTTTAAAACCGGCTCTCGAAAAACGCGCGGAAAAAATTATTAGCGCTTTGAATTTTCAAAAATCACAAAAGAATCAAATCCCGCGGTATTCGCATCGACCAAGCAGCGAAATGTAAATATTATATGTACAGTTGCCAAAAAACAATACACGTATAATATGTGCGCTGGCAGTAAGTTCACCGTGTACATTATGTATGTACGTAAATAACCGTTTACTGTCGTTTTTTTCTATACGCGTACAGTGCGATGTGCGTATATTATGTATACATATATATGCGATATGCATAAGAGTGTATATAAAACTGCATGTTGTATGTAATATACAATAATAGTGGTAACGCCTTAACGGTCGGATTTTTTGGAATTTCGCAAACACACCCCTCGGTTTTACATTACGCGAATCGTAAATGATTTAAACGTTTATCGTGCGGAATAAGTTTGAACATTTCTGTGCGTAAAGTGTATGCGCGTGTACATATTTACGCGAGCGCGACGGTAAACTTTTGTAAATCAAACGTATTATAATATATAGTATATTATATACTAGTACATCGTGTAATGTATACAAACGATCCAGTCGACTGACGAGTGTGCGTGGGTATAGGTATTATAATAGGTACTCATAAATACACACTGCCGCAGTATATTATTTTAAATGAATACCACTTACGTATATTGTAGTATTATAATATCAGTGTGCACAATATATAAGCCCGGTGCAGTATGATGCGGACTCGCGCCGGTGCGCGGTGCACACTCGAAAGTCGAAACATATTTAATATAATAATATAAAATCGTTGTGAAATTGCGGTGCTCGTGTTTTGGGAGAATATATCGGTAAACGATTGTTATTATAGCTGCAGTACATGATATGGTTATTTTTTATAAGTCTATAGTATTATATCATATACATCAACGGTTTTATGCGTAATCAATTATTTGTTGTTTCGTTTAGTAAACGATGTAAAGCGCGTGTGTGTACGTCATAATAATTCTGAAAAGTTTACTATACATTACATTATTGTATATGTACACTCGTTATGTCCGCTAAGGCTAACGATTTTTATCTGCAGTGGCGTATAATATGTGCGGTTTTTAGAAGGCCATGCGACACCGAAAAACATATATATATATATGTGTAGTATATACCAACCCGCAGACCAAAGTGATGTGTCCTAGAGAATTTAATTTTTAGCTTCCCCGAAAATATTAACGTTCCTAAAGTTGCCACGACCCACGCAGTTACACCGCCATATAGCTAGCTGATATACGCCACTGATTGTTTATATTAAAAATAACTCAAAGTTTTTGAATCGAATAATAATTTTTTAGAATGTTATTAAATGCACGCATACTATACTATTGTATATATTGACATACACATCCATATATTATAATATATAAATAAATATGTGCTGTATTGTGATACTTATATACGTATACTATTGCCGTTGTTGTTCACAAACGTTAAACCTTAAAATGTATGTCACGTTACCACTGGCAACGCCATAATTGTTATTTATTTATTATTATTATTATTGTTATTACATTTTTTTTTTAACACGGTCGAAAAGTGTATCGCGTGTTTAAGCTTAGAAATAGTTATAGAATCTGTAGGGAAATGCGTGCGCGAGACACAAGAAAAAAAACCAAAAAATATTACCGAAAGTGAAAAACGAACAAGTAGTAAAAAAATATTATTAACCAACTGAATGACAAAAAAAAAAAAAAAGCGAAATGGGTTTTAACTTATAAGTGTACGTGGAAAGTATACTGGCTTCAAAATATTAGCCTGTCAGTTATTATTGGTTCGTTAAACGCGTTTTATATCTATATATGTATAACGTCAAGTTGCAGGGATCCAAAGCTCTTGTACTTTTGGCTTTTAATAAATGCAATCGTATCCGGTCTTTTGTTTGTATACCTATATAATATGTGTGTAACATAAAAGAAACCGTCCAATTATTGTGTCAACGTCCACGTCGTGTATATATATATATATATGCTGTGTGTACAGTCGACTATAGTATTGTATAAATACTACGACTTATAACCAGGTCTCGGTATAAACCAATACCGTGTTTTTTCTATATACATACATATAACGTACGCAATATATTCATCTATAGACGAATCGTTTCGTGGTTTATAGCCGTACTGCAGCAGATGCACATCCGGAAACGTGAACGCAGTGTTTTGTAATAATATATTGCAGTCGACAATCGAAATATAACTCATAGTCCATTAACTACATACATATAGTAGAATCGAAGTACATTCATATAAATTATATCGATAAATTCGGCTTGACCGGTTCGAATGGGGCTAGATTTTTTTTTTCACCGGCCGCCTAAATATAGTCGACTTTACTGTGTATTCTAAATATGTACACGTGATGAGTGATAACAATATCATGACTTTTAGCTCAGTTATACTTAAATAACAATACCTATATTATAATATTGTACCTATACTTTTCATTTATTTGACGAACCGTCTTAAATGTTTAATCATATTGCGTTGATTGTACATTTGTACCGCTAATCAATCTGTTCGTGAACAATAAAATAGTGAATAGTTATGTATTCATGCGTATATGTATATATTCAAGATATACTTATGTATATACACTGCAATACACCACAAAAAAGAACAAAACGTTTAAAACCAATATAATATATTGTCCGTTCACATACAAGTAAGTGTTTGAAATACTGAATAAACCATAATAAAGCTGTAAATGGACTTGGAATCGATCAATTTTATTTTTATAATATATACGAAAATTGAAAATTTGAAATAGCTTACAAAAAAAAAAAAAGTTGGGTACCCATGTACCTACAACTTTTGAAAGTGGTATACCCAATTCAACTTTTAAGTTGAAGATATCTAGATTGGTGAGCACCGTATTTATTTGGAAAAGTTAATTAGACAAAAACGTCTATGAAAATGCATTATTTTGTTGCCCGAATAAAACAATATTAATATTAGAATTAATTAAACCGCTTTTTCTTTCATTAATTAAAAAAAAAATTGAATTAATATATCTAACGTATACATAATACAAATATCTAAAGTACCCGCTGAATGTATGGGTACGAAAATTATTGCGTAGGTATATTATATCTACTTGATTTATTTTTTTTTTTATGTATAACATTATGATCTGGGTACGATTTACGTAAAATAATTGAATTTAAAATTCCCCACTGTGGCGCAAGTATTCTCGTCGATGCACATACATACAAACACTTGTATAACATATATGCACATTCTGTAAGGTTTTTCATTTATTATATATTATGTTATATATTCGATCATCGTTACACATTGACAAACTTGTTTCAAACAATACAACTGTACGCTTTTACATAAACAAGTATGCATTTTTAGGTAATACGGTTATTATGATCTTCGATATACAAATAATGTGTATCTACTTAGGTGGGTTATCTGGTGCGTTATAAGTTATTATGACTTATGACTTCATATTATGCCTATTCGTAAGAAAAATTTATTATAATAAATTCTGATGTCGCACGCCTTGAATAAAATGACGTAACAGTTATATGTATACATAAATGTCTAAAGTATACCAACACGTTAACACATTTGTATCTGGTAAAATAAGCTTTCGAAACGAGAGTTATTCATTTCCAGTGAAAAGCGTCGGATTTTACGATGGTCCAAAAGTAAATTATAAATGGTCAGAACTTATAATGGCTCCAAGAGTTGCGTAGATGACAGCTTTTCTCGGACCTAATAATCCGTTCAATAATGTTCATGAATCATGAATCTTTTCAAATTAGATAATTAATCAATAAGCCAATAAAAAAAAAAAAAAACACCGACTTCATAAAACAAAACGTTGTTTGAACGTTACGTTAAATGATGTGAATATTGTGTTTTAATAATATTTTATGTAAATCCATCCTAATTTCATTGTTACCGAATGCCAAAGGTTAGATAGATAAAAAAATAAATATTTTATTAACTTATATAGACGTATTCTGGTATTCATATATGTAGGTATATTATATTATGATTGATTGTGGTTAAAATAATATGCTAATCGTGTATACAATAATTCATTTTAAGCAATCATTTTATATATTTATTATTTAAAGCGTACAGATGATAGGTACCTATGCTTCATGCGTACGACATTAGAAACGCCATTTGTGATAGTACATACCTACAATATATTATTATAAATCAAATTTATAAGTAATGCGATCAAATTACTAGCACGAAATGTGTTACAGCGTTTTATTATTCAAATATAATTTACTATTATATACACTAGGCTAGAGTTTAAAACTATATACCTATTACCTATATATATTTAAATGAAAAGTCTAATCTGTAGAATAATATTCAAACATTTTAAATATGATATATTAATATATACTTGCAGTTAGAATACACATTTCATACGTACATCAAACGAGTAATATATGATGTATAGGTAAATAACTAATATAAGTGTATATTTTATTCTCCGAATAGTGAATACCTTTCACGCGTATATAGTTATTCTACTTAAAGAAACTTTTATTTTACATTTCTTTTTCAATAAAATAAATAAAATGTACTTAAATCACTTAATATATTTAAAACGATCATTATAATAGTTATAAATTTAATAAACGATTTAAAATGGTTGATAAATGGATAATTGCAATTTCCGAGTATTTAAAATTCAAAATAGTTATAGTAGTTATAAGTATATTTGAACTACTTTAAAAATAGAATTACCACTGCGATATAATGATTATGAACCGGTGTAACCGCGAAAATGTACCTCAGTGATATTTTATCCCACTGAGTAAAATATCACTAGCGATTATTTACCCCGGTAAAATTTCACTTGGTATATATTTTACCTCTTCAAGGGTAAAATTTCACTAGCAATTATTTATTTGGGGGTAAAATTTCACAGGCGATATTTTCACAAGTGAATATTTACCCCGAGGTAAAAATCCACTAGATTTAATAAATTAGGTATTCGATTTAAAGTAATATGTTTAGATATTATAATGTGTTTGAATTCTTCCTCTTATACATTCATGAAGATTGACACTATACTAACAATTTATATAGATAGGCAATACATAAATCTTTTACTTTAACTAAACTCAATAAATTAATATTGTAATAATTTATAAATTACTTTTAAAAGACAACTTACAAACCTACGTCTAACTTACAGTAGTAACCATTACAGATATAGCTAGTATACTAGTATCTCCATCAACAGTATATGGTTTGCATTGCTTTCTAAAAATTTGATTTTTAATTTGTGGTCTTAATATTTGATGTATATATTTTATGTAATAAGTATGAATGCACTGATTGTAAATTTAATGCATTGTAATATGATATTGACCGATTATTTTGAGTATTTTTATTTTTTTGGGGTTCTTGATCATTTCTGATACCTTTTGATTACCTATTCGGTTCTTTTCGTCTGACAAATTTTTTTATTTTTGTTTTTCAACAACCTCCCATGGACGAAACATACTAAAATACAACCTACAATAAATTATATATTCTAAATTTAATAATTCTACCTTTATAGCCTAGGAAAAAAAAATAAAAATTTATTATGTTATAGTTTATTATATATTATGTTAAGACTCTTCACTTAAAGTAAGTTGAATTTGAAATTTTATTTAGAAAAATTATACAAAATTTAAGAGTAACAAAAAGCTCTGACAAATTAAATAACAATTTATTAATCTAAATCTTTTTATGTTTTGTTTCTGTTAAATATGTACTCTACATCAACAGTAAATATGCAATTATTTTATTTTTAATTATATCAATAAAAATTTTAAATCTGATCTAATTTGTTTGGGCAACTTCAAGTTAGCCAATTTATAAATCTGTGTATTATAAATATTATTGTGGTAAAACAATTATTTAGGTCAAGTGGTTTGTTATTTAAAAATGTTTTAAATGTTAACATTTTTGTGAAGTTAATTTTAATCAAATAAAAGAAACATTTTAAATTCAAAATATAAACACTTAAAAAATATATGTATTTTACACAAAAATATTTAATTAGTTGGGTACATGTTAAAATCTTAACACTCATAGATTCTGAGTGTAGTGATAAATGTATTTTACAATGTGTTTTCCGTAGGACAAGAGTGCTTGTTTATTATTTCTTTAATTTTGAGGAGTCAAACTATTATTTATAATTTATAAAAGTAATATGTATGACAATCAATTGTCCACTTTATTCATACTTCACATTTTACACCATAAGTATGTGAAGCCAGCTCAACAAATTTTCCACCAGGGAAATTTAATTCAGGTCTGATAACACAATCATCTTAATAGTATATTAGCATATTATGATATAAAATACAAATATTTACTACCCACCTATCTATACAGCAAAAATTACAATAAACTATAAAAACATAGTTGTACTCCAAAGAGTATTTTATATATATTATTCATTGCAGAACAATTTGCTCAAAATTCAATAAAATATTGAGAAAATTATTACGAGTAGTAGCAATGATCATAGATGTGAAAAAAAATAGAAATGTAAAATGTACGTAAATTTTTTTCTTTGGTAATTTACCGAGAAAAATTTACGTAAATTCTGTAAATTTGGTTAATTTTGATAATTTTTGTATGTCATCTTAGGAACTCCTCACTTCCACTTTTTCATGAATTTATTATTATTGTTATTATTTACTGGATAGTGTGGTTATTGAATATAGATAGTTGTGTAGATAGTTATGTAATACACTATCAGTAGTTGTAGGCATGTTGAACGTTTGACGTTTTATGTTATATTATATCAACTATTCCATTATATTATTATGTTAAGAATATTCATCTAGTTAAGACGTTTAATTTAAGGTACCACATGCTAATTTTTTCGGTAAAATAATATTTACTTGTAAAAAAATTATTGGTAAATTTACCGGTAATTTACCTTATCGGTAAATTTACTCGGTAAAAATTTACCGAGCTTACATCTCTAAAAAAAACCTTTAATTGCCACCTATCCATAGAAATATCTATTTAGCAGAAAGTCAAAAAAAGTAAAAACAATGGGGCATTTAGAGGAGCATTTTGAAATATATTTAAGAACAATTTAAAAGTTTTTAAAAGTTGTACTGCTCAGGTCTAGTACCTATGTGTGAATTAAGAAAGTATAGTTTCTTCTACTCTCAAAACTATCTGTCCAGCAGGTATTTAAAAACATTATAATAGTTTAAATATATGAATTTGATCTAGAGAATTTTTACCGGGGGGGTAAATATTCCCTAGTGAAATTGTACCTGGGTAAAATATCCCTATAGCGAAACTTTACTAGGAATAAATAATCACTAGTGACATTTTACCCAATGTAAACTAATGGTAGTGATTATTTGCTCCCGGTAAATATTCGCTAGGTATATTTTATCCCCGGTAAAAATTTACTAGGAATATTTAACCCCACAGGGAAAAATTACCTCCGGTAAAATTTCGCTAGTGAATATTTATCGAGAGGGTAAAATTTCGAAAGTGAATATTTATCGGGGGGTAAAATTTCGCTAGTGTAAATTTACCGGGGGGTAAAATTTAACTGGGTCAAAAAACACGGCTCCACCGGTATTGAAGTCTTAAAATACAGTACCAAATAATCTTATATCGTCATGGGTCCACGCTGTACCTCCGAACAAAGATATAATCTTCTGCAGATGTTTATCCATTATAATATACCACGGTCCACGGGTCGCACGTAGGGAAGACGAATAAATGTATTGGTATATATATTATGTATCTTATGGCCAATGGCATATAGGAGGGTATAATGCTATACATATCATATTATATTAGTATAATAAGTACCTTTCGTCCACCATTTTGTTCAGTATATTTCACCAACCCGGCATTTGGTTCGCGCTGCACCTGCGGTTGCCTATATATATATATATATAGGCTATACGATTTTGACGCAAAACAAAAATCAAATTTTATACGATATGATACATCTTCTTGCCCAAAACGAAACATTTTTCTTGCTCTATCGAAGTATAAACTATACGCGTAAGATACATACTATATGTATACTGCATATTATATATCATAGTTCAAGTTTAATATTACGACCACATATACGCTACGTTGAATGTTTAGGGCGCTGCGCGAGAGCACGGAGTGACGTACTGATGTGTAAGTTATTTTATCTTTGCGTAATATAGTATACGATGGTGTATTATATTACATACAGGTACCCTATGTATAGTATATAATGTATACCTATGTGCGAGTATGTACATCATTTTAGTCGTCAAAACTTTTATGTGTATATAAATAAATACGTATAAAACTATATACATGTACCGCAACACGGTCGTATATTAAAGTATAGATACGCGCACGCATTTTATAATATATATACCTACGATCAAAAATTTTCAAAAAATTATCTCGTGCATATCCTAACGTATTATATTGGTCTATACGTGTGTTTTATTGGATGGTATTAACCTATTTGCGTAGAGTATATTTATATATACGCGTACAGACATATATTTCACGAGTTCGTCTTAAATAGATCGGTTCCTCGCGGAAATATTAAACGTACAGGTAGGTATAGAGATAAAAAAAATTAATTTGGATTGGCCAAATCAACCGACAAAAATGCCAAAACCAAAACAACTCGGTGTGAGATTAGCATTTAACTCGTTAAAATACATCGAGCCATCATAAATTAGGTACTTATAAAGGATAAAAGGAATGTTGCGGTCTTCGAACGCGGGTTCGGTCGTACGTGCAAATTATTTTAATGCGATATACCTATGTATATGTATATAATATAATGTCGTATATTGCACTTAATTTTCTATAAAAATAACATGATCATTTTAGACGCGCATAATACATAATTGTTTTACTATTGGCCATTGAAAGTAGCTAGTAATCACTAATCCGTTGACAGTTATTAACCGATAGAAGTCGGCTGTGCGTGACACGCGATAAAACCGAACGTTTTATTGATATGTATTATTATTTATTATATTATTGGGAAATTAGTACTTTGTTGGTCGTATCACAGCAGTTATTATTGTATTTTAACGATTTTCGTGCATATATACGTATACCGCATAAACCCTCAATAAAATGACTGCGATTCGCATCGCTGTTACAATATATATAATATGACGTAACGTATGATATATAAGCGAAAATCACCGAACAATTATCGCCTGTCAAATAAAAACGATCTGTGTACCAACACAATTACTTAATACCCATATATATATATATATGCGCGTTTATCTTTTATATAATCAGATATAAGTTTACAAGACGGTTGATTCGCAAATTAAAACAGCATGTCACATTGTCATGTCTCGTTAAAGTAAACTTACCGAGTTACAGCATTAATTCGCTGATTCCGGGAATGAAGACACGATGATTGATAACTTGTCCGGGACGTACATTTTTATTTCTCCTAAAGTAACTGTTTTGATTAACTTGAGGGTTGATTTATTACGCGACACATTAGCATCTAGGAAATAATATTATATATAAGTAAGATAGTGTATCATTTAAGTTATTTAACGATTATGAACGGTTTAAGAATAAGACATTTTGATTTTATATATTGTGGTAAATTCAAATAACGTTTATGTATATAACCTGTAAATCGTTATACTTAAAGCTTAAATACCCATCGTTAAAAAAGTTCATTTTTTTTTTTTTTGTTTTTTTATTGACAGATATAATTTAATTAACACAGGGGATGAAGTTTTCTCGATTAAAAAAATTAAACTGTCCCTAGTAAAAATAAAAAAAATAAAAACAATTATCGGCGTACAAAATATACTTTTGTTGTATTAACATTTTAACCACCAGACAGAACAGTTATAATAATGTGTGAGTTCCACTCTACATAAATTAATAAACATTATTTTAAATACGTTATCGATACTGTGTTAACTACATCCGAAGTTATATGTTTCAGTAAGAGTATATCGAGAGTTGGGGGAGATGTGAAGACCGAATCTTAGGAAACGTATTGGTACATACCTATATACAATAATTATTGTCAATTATATATAATTATAATCATTTATTATTATACTGAATGTGTACAATAAAATAAGATTTAATATTACGACTCGTTTGTAGTTTTAACATAATATATTTTATAATGATATGTATTCATGTGTACAGACTGGGTAAATACTTATAAGTACTTAATGTTAATGAAAATAAAATGTCATCTTTGTACAACTGCGCCGTCATATTACTAAACCTGACTATATAGTAAAAAAAAAAAAAATAAAAAAAATACATAAACTCTCTGGATATCTTGTTTGACGACAGTTAATGAAAAAGTGGCGGTGTTTTGCTTTTAAACCCAAACATTAACTCGCTTTCAAAGAACTCGTAAAAATAAGTATAAAATGTATTGTAATTACTAATTATAATTGTAAATTATTATTTGTACGTATGATTTCAATGCATATTATCTTGTTTTGTATCAAAAAGGGGGGAAGTAAGAGGTTTCAAGTAACTACATGTACGGTAGTTAATTTTGTTTTTTTAATAATGGGTAATTTTTAAATCGTCGTAAACACATAACTACTTGTAAAACGCTCAGCGAATACATATAGGTACTACACGGCAGCTTTACATTTTTTAATTTTCAAGCGATTTCCAATGGGCGTTATGACACCCGGCTGCCGAAGACACCCTTTTCTATATTAGATAGGTAAGCACGCCCCTGCTTAAAAAAAAAAATTAAAAAGTAATATATACATATATAGTCAAGAAGTATCTGCCCAAGTATTTATCTTTCATATACATATTTTATGAGGTAAGTGAGGCACCACCGCCATCAATTATTATTACTGTAGAGTATTTAAGTTTTTTTTTTTTTTTTTTGTTTTAAATCATACTACTTGAATATTTATATTTTGTGATGACATGATGTCACATAACAGCATTGAATCGTCTCAATGAGCGGAATTTATATGTGTCTAGACAAAAATCGTATGGGTGGACCCGCTTTGTGTTTAAACTCGTGAGAGCACAACACATAACGTCATAATTGAAAAACACATTTACATATTTTCAAGCTGTAATAATCATAATTACGGAAACACATATTATAATACCGACAGAATAGGTATGAAATTTATTGAAAAAAAATAGTAAATAATCCTAAGTGGGCGCAGGCCACCCCTCGTGTGTATACACGCCACTGCAGTGGTGTTCTCGGTGCAGGTTCAACAACGACGGTCAGTGAGCGTAAAAGAGGAATATCAATCCCGTGAAGTTTAACCTATACAGTATGTAAATCATACATGATTTTATTAAAGTAATAATTCAATTTGTGAACAAGTGGGAAATATTTTAGGTAGGTATATTTTATATTTGCACAATGAATCGTTTGTTAGTGGTTATTAATTTATTATACACAGTAATTTAATTTTTTTTTTTTTTAAACTATAAAATGTTAATATCCATTTCCACGTATGAGCTAAATCGTGCGTACAGTCTTGAATACACTTTTCATGTATACACTATTTATAAAACGAATGTTTGATCCAAAAACTAAATCGGCGTGCTTAAATTATTCATATAACGTAGTTTATACGCAAAGATTGATAAATCAAAAATGAATTATACATTGAAATAGTACTACCATTATATACTTCCTTTAACTATAATAAATGCGTAAAAATCTAACAAGTATACTAATATAATATAATTTATAGAATTGTATGATTATTGTAATGTCAACCACATATTATGTGCAATATAACTTGCTAACTTTTAGACACCTCACTCCCGCCAAAAAAAGTCTTAGCTAACGATTAAATAATATTTTGTATTATTTAGGCTAAGCTTATTTTTTATATAATTCATAGAGAACATTAATAATACAATTATATTACCTTTTCACTAGATATATAATTTTCAATAATTAAATGTTAAATATATGTATTACACAATACATACTATTTTTTTAAATCAAAAATAATCAATAGATAGTTTTCGAACAGCACATACGTATTAGTTAATATACTGCAGTAGTTAA
Organism: Aphis craccivora; assembly: GCA_009835225.1. Classification (NCBI taxonomy): domain Eukaryota; kingdom Metazoa; phylum Arthropoda; class Insecta; order Hemiptera; family Aphididae; genus Aphis; species Aphis craccivora. The sequence continues at coordinate 9,640 of VUJU01003817.1, read as the reverse complement.
TGTTAAACACAATATGGTTGATTATTTGCGCACTAAAGCGTAGAATATAAATTTAAAATGTAAATTATACTACAATTATTAACGCTCATAATACTGGTAAGCTTTGGCACCGGTGAAAGATAATTTTCTGTTATGCATAGAAAATAAAATTGGCTGCGTAATTATATAGATATATAAGTTCACTGACTTATCGGTAATTTATAAAGAAAAAAACATGTCTAATCAAATAATTTGTGAAAATTAATTACAAGTTAAAAAATAAGTTATAACAATAGTAAATCAAACACTATTTGACTTAAATTCGTAATATTTTCTGTATTACTATTGTATGAAAAATTGTAATTTACTATACCTACTACACAGGTACGTTTGTACTATTATACGGACGTGTTGTACAACCTAAATGTATTATACATTACAGTTAGTAGTACAAATTATGTACCTATTTAAATTTATCATATTTATCATAGTAGGTTTACTATTATATGATTTGGTACAAAAAATATAAGATGTAAAATGTATTATATATTAAATAGTATAATTTATTATCTAAAAGAATAAATAATTTGCTGCAGGCATTGTTGAGATTTATGTATTTAATATTGTCTGAAGTAATACCAAGAGACGTATGGGGGTGAAGCACCCCACAGGTATACGTGATATCAATTTTTCTAGGACCGCAGTTCTATGTTAAAAATTATAATTGAGTTACAGTTGTCACGCGCATTTATTTCAATTCCGCGTACATCGCGGCGGTGGCATTTAATAAATTTTCATAAATATTTTAAGTAATGAGAAAGAAATTGAGTAGATAACTGCAGTGACATGTACTTGTATAACGAGACAATCATTCTGTGGGTGCAGGTGACGATCGCTTTTAAATAATTGGTTCTACGCATTTTAATAAACACTGTTATCGTGATAATTTTTTGTGCGTTCAAACATAATAAATATATACTAATGTAATACAAGTAAAACAAAAGTAAGACATATTTAACACGAAAATAAGACATAATAGTAAACAATAATGTTGGTATTATAATAAAAGTGAAAAAGTAAGTTTACATCAATATTTCAAAAGTCACAATATTAAAGATTTACGTTCTCGGTCAGTTTTGCAGGACAAAACTTCGACGGTAATGCAGGTGCGCAGGTATTATATCTGTTACAGACTATATTATAATGTTAGTATACAGTTGAATAATTTAGGATACACCCGTCCATTAGGTACGTATTACGTATTATTATTGTACTATATACTAATATACTATCCGTGTATTTCCATTACGTTTTATATACGCAAGAATACTGAATAACACATTTCCCCCCCGTTTTTATCGGATGATGAGTATTTCCAATCGTCGAATTGTCATTCCGTGTAGGTATAAGTCATTAACGATTAGAAAAATACAAAAACGACTATATGGTTTTAAACAGGTACAGGACGGTCGACAAAGAATAAATAGACACCGAGAAAAATAGTCTGCAGGATAAAAACTCGAAATTGTTTATATATATATATATACCTACCCATATATTATTTATACATTATACATCGTAGGCATATATTATAATTACACTGTTACAGGTCCGTCTCGTCGTCCACACTTATATACACACACATATATATATATATATATCCAAACTCTGCGACGACTGTACAGACTTTATAGCTTATTATATTTTACAGTAAAATCACGGATTGGATTACATCGGTTAAGTGCCTACCTATATTAAACGCTAAGGCGTCCGTGACGCCATATAAAAAGCGTATATAAGCATCGCGTTTAGTCTGAAGTTGATGATGTCAGGTGGTGTGTAAAGGGTGATTCTTTTAACAGCAAACAATCATTATCTCGAGAAAAATATCAAAGTTTTAGATGATATTTTTTGTACATATTTTGAAGTCGACACAAAACAAAATAAAACATTTTATTTCACATTTTCGAGGAGTTGTAAACTTGTAACATATTATAAGTATTTTTTATCTTTGGTGAGTGTATACGTGGGATTTATGACACAAGAATACCCATAGCCAAATATGCCCACTTCGCTCATTCAAATAATTCAAAAGAAGTAGGTATATGTAATAAAACTCATCAACAGTATAATATATTTTATATTGTAAAATTACTAATGATGACTTCAAATTATATGAAAAATTATCGAGGTATTCGTTCGAAAATCAACTTTTATTTATATCATAATTTCATTATAATTCATAATGTTCAGAATAATGTTTTGCTTTGAAATATGAAATTAAAAATTAATATCGTTTTACAAAAAAAAAAAAATAATAATAATAATAATAAAGAAGAACTTAAAAATTGTATATCGATGAAAACAATTTTAAATAAAATATTTTGTTTTGTAACGATTTCATATATTATTCAATAGAAATATATTCAAGAACGTTTTTAATACTCTTCGAGATAATGAGTATTTTCTGCTTAGAAAATCGTTCTATGTACTCCTATATAAATATAGGAACATTAATATAAAAAAAAATATAAAATAAAAAAAAAGAAGAGCTTTGGGGGCATTCACTCGCCCCTATACGAACAGCGGCGCGGTGGCATTGCAGCTGTCAATATAACGAGTGTAATCAATTTGAGTTAGTAAATAAATATTAACCCCATTTCTGCAGGTCACCGGCAATCAAACTTTACTTAACGCCAAACAATAGTTTATATGTATTATATATAGGAGTATTAATGATGCCTGCTTAAATTGTTCCGTGGAAGGCGCGATTTCTAATATAAATTCTATTAGGATATTACCGCTTCGACCTTTGGTGTGAGTATTGTTTGACGTAGAACGCATGATATTAATATTGTATTGAAACATCTCAATAATTATTGTAGGTTTAATGAACAATAATATCATGCGGAAATAAAGCATATCAAATTTGGGGAGGGAAACTTGAGTTAAATCCAATATATTATCATATGGAAGAAACAATACCTTTGCAATAAACATTTTGGTCCATGCAACATAAGAACGCTATATATATATTTTTTTTTTTTTGAAAAAACAATGAATTAATAATAGGAAACTATTAAAAAATATTGATAATTCAGGGCAGGAAATATGGATCAAACCGTACTATGCACCTCAAATATAACCCCCCCCCTCCCACAAAAAGATCATAATTGTACTTAATTTCTACAAAATATGTTTAGTTTCACCCCTAAATTAGTAAAGCATATATAATACCAAAAATAATTAGAACAGTTTTGGGTTAGTCAGATAAGGTTTACCTGTTTAAACTTGAAATTTTATTATTTCTACAACTGTTCATAATATATTATATCACCTTGTATTTACTATGTATAAAAACAATTGACAGTTTCCTTCACAATCATCAATATTTATTTTTTTAATTATATAATTAAATATATAATAATTACATTTTTAATGAAATAACTTATTATTAACACACTTCTGTAAATGACTCGGTAACTCGTAAATCTGTTGATTCATTGAAATGTTTACATATTAATATATATATATATATATATATTATATATAATAATAACATAATAATAATATTGGATCGGAAAATGTAAAAATAAATTATATAACATATAGAATATAATTATTATAGGTCCGTGGTCACCTTACTAAATTAAAAAAAAACTACCCCATACTAACATACGACAAACGATTCACAAATATTGAAATATAATCTATTGTTATGGCCTGCAATTGTAAATATTACATTTACATAGTGTATTAAAACGAAAATAAAATTTGAACGCTTTCAGGAGTAAAACAAGAGTGTAATGTATTTCAATTTAAAATGCAGTCTTGGAATTCCTTTTCAATTATTTTTCTAATCTCGTCGTGCCAAAACGTTGGTGTACATAGAAACCTTCGAAAACTAATGTTTAGTATAGAGTTTTAGACATGTGTTGTCCGCTGATTTAACATTTCTAAATTAAATAAATGCAATTTATCGTAGGGCTGTGTATTATGTACACATATAGACATTAGATTTCATTCGTCGGGTTTGGGTTTTTTTTTCTAATATCCTGTGTTGGAAAGTTTTGTCCTGAGCCTTTGTCGCGTCAATTCCCGAATTTAATTCAGCTGCGTTCTCGCCGAACCCTTAGTGTGTGCGTCTCAGATTAGTGTACACGATAAAGTATAAAATGATTTTCTTCGGATTTAACGTTGTAATTTTAAACAATTAAGAAAACCTATTAAACCCGTGGCAGCTGTAATAGATTATATTTATTCGGAATACCATTGCCAAACGCCCAACATACTCAATGATTTCGCATATTTATGAAATATGTATTTAATAAAGTAATTTGCACACATATACAATACATTATACTTACATAATATTATTTATACAAAAAATATTTGTTTAAAATGTATTATTCATAATAATATATATGTAACGCTAAATAATAAAGATTCATCTCATAATTCATAAGTCTCAGTTAAAAGCTTAAAAGTATTTTACAAGTTGTTGTGCTCTCTCTCGGTCTATAAAAATAATATTATTTGAGACGTGCGGGGTGTGAGGTTCCACCTCCACGCGTAAAGGACAAACATTGAATATTAAAAACTTTCATTATACAATAGTACGATACACAAAGGTTTATAAAGTATAAATTAATTGCACAACAAATGCTGTAAAACCGGCTGGCCCGTAAACTATATTTATCCATAAATAACTGCAGTTTAGAACTGAATAAAATTTTAAAATGTAATCACAATAATTTACTACGTATTATATGTGTTTTTTAAATAAGTACCGAAAATTATGCACTTTACATCCAGGCGACTTTTTTGATTTCGAAGAGTTTGAATTAAAAAAAAAAAAAAAAAAAAAATACTGTAGCCCGAAAGCTAAATGCAAACAAATTGATCGAATGGCCACATAATATTATCTATAATCATCGTCGATAATCTACATTTTATTTTCGTTGATTTGAATACATCGTCAAAATTGTGAAACTTTACCAACAGAGCTATGCACGAGAGGCATAACATAGTACTTACGATTAACGCCGCTAAGGAAAATCGATTTTAAAACGTCGATAAATTACGTCTTTAAATTTAACATTGTTAACGGGAACTATACTGTATAGGCTCTATCTCCTACACTTCGGATTCAATCCACTTCGATTAAAAAAAAAAAAAAATCGTTGTTAGAACGACTTGCTTATGGGTAGGTAATATTCACTATCCCGGAACCAAAAGACTACAATCCGAGAGAAGAAATAGTCCCCGTCGAGCTCTCAAACTTTATTTTTCACAGAGACACAAATTTCATCATGTAAAAAGCTCCTCTTCGAACCCGACGTCGTGATCGAACAACATAATATGCGCAACTCGCATCCTTTTAGATAATATTCATTGCTCGCAGCACTGCCGCCGTCACGTCTGTGACTATACAGCATATAATATATAATGTATTATAATAATAAGCATGACGTGTTGTACATCATCGACGTTCGAACGACCCATACTGCAGCGAATTATACAGTATAATATAGATAAATAAGATATAGGTCAACGGATTTATGATTTTTTACTAAAATAAAAACAAATCGTACCATATACGATAATTTATGCTTGTAAAACGTTTCAAAATAAAATTTTCGTCAGTAAATTTAAATATTGTCGTTTGTTGCAAAAAATCGTGCAGTTTGCGATACGTCTTTTCCAATTCGTGAATTATTATAGTATTGTATCCCCACGGTCCGCATAATATATTATAATATCGCGTAATGACAAAATTGTCTTTTATGATACCAAATATGGTTGTATGACACAAGCGTCAAAGGGATGAAAATGGTATACAATTATTTGCACCAAAATGGCAAAATGTGTAGGACATAAACGCTTATCTTATATATAGGTACCTGTTATACCCAATAGTATATGACATAAGCCGCAAAGTTTATAAAAAATAAATACTATTTACATCATTATTCTAAATATTTAAAATTTTCAATAATCAATGTATAATACAATATACCCACATAAAAATAAATGTAATTTTTTAATATATTTTTTTGTGTGTGCACCTAAACGATACATTGCCATCTTGCCATTTCTCAAACCTATAATTTAGTTTTTATAGTATTAATTTTCGAGCTTACTCGTATACTTACAAATACTCTAACAATATATGATATAACCGCACTTGTAACACAAAACTGCTCACACGCTAGCGTGTCACTAATGTAATCAGATAATACATTTGTCGATTAAGATTATACATATTTTGAAGTTTTTAAATAGGTATAGTTCTTAATTTAATATTAATTGTCATCTGGAATGAGTGGAATGAAGCGTACAGACACTGTCAATAGATGTATCTATTATAATATATTCCGTGGCACACGGGTATGTACTTAGGACTTTGGCAATTTTATACGACATGATTTTGATGTTTATGTATTATGTAATTATGTCTTCTATCCCCTCAAATATCATATAAAAACTATTTGATTGAAAAATAATACACATGTAAAATAATTAAAAATTTAAACATCATTAAATAATTGTAGGTATTACCTACTTATACTAATATACCTACTATATAAGGTAGGAGTGGCCAACTTGCGACTTTAGTCATATAGTTATAGTCACTAGTCAGATGTGGCTTGTGTCTACAAAATGTACTTATTTTGATTTATGAATTTAAATTTTTTTGTTATATATTTATAAAAATGTATCAAATTATTTACAATATATTTATAAACATTTTGGCTATTGGTATCATTGTATTAGTGTGTCCATTTGGTTCACGAACATGTTCATGTTGGCCATCCCTGCTATAATAGACCCTATATAATATATGAACATTATAGACTATATATAAATTATAAAATATATGTTAAATTAGACATTATAATGAAAACATATAAAAAATACCGTTTATTTGTATTTAATTTACCATAACGTACATTATAAATGTCCCTATTAAGTATTATTAAATCGATTCACAAATATCAAAATTAGCTGTCATGTCTACCATTAAAAAGGGAATAAAGGAAATAACATTAATTATCTAGACCCAAAAACTTCAGCAGAAAGAGTTGTACATAGCATATCATACCTGAGTTTTTGATAATGACATTAACCCTATAATAGCCTTATAAGTAGATTGAATTGAATTGTTCGAATGATATATAATAGTATCGATACTAAACGCACATTTTAAATAAAAGAGCAAAAAAAAGTAGATAATATATTAATAATGTCATATATTAAAAACATAATAAAATTATCGTTATAACACTAAACACTTAAATGGAACAATAATCGGTGTATAACACGTATTTAATGTATAATAAACACTCTCTAAAATACCATCCTGAATTGTAAAAACAGTATTTGGGAAAAAAAATAGCATACACCTATAATATTATGTATAGATATATTATTTTTTTATACAATACATATCGCTTAAATTAGTATCATTTCCAATACTATCTTGCAACCCCCCCCCCCCGTTTATATAAAATAATTAAGTCCCTGCAGTATTATGGTTCCACAACCGGGTATCTGGTTCTGGTATATCGAGTGTACAGTGTTGGTAAATATATACTATATCACCGCAGTACGCGTATATACAGTCGAAATTTATACACACACAATGTGGGCGAATTCGATTTACCCATAAAAGTGAGTGCTCCGATTATGTAAGCGAATTAAGTTTGGTAGAAATATGTGGGTAAACTTCGACCGTGGCGAAGCCGCCCACTTGCGTACAAAACTACCTATACCTGCTATCGTGTTCGCACTACGCGCACTAAGTGTAGAGTATTATATAATGTTGCTGTAGAGGGCGAATTTAATTTACCCAACGAAATGGTAGGTATATACAGAGTGACTTATCGAGCATGCTTACCCACGTTTATCCTTTACTAATGAATTTCTCCAAATTCTGATTTTTGAAACTTTTAAGCATACTCAAATCATACTTTCAAATGTTTGAACTGCAGTTGCGTATTATTTGAGGGATGTCCATTGGTTTTTTCTTCTGTTTTTCAAATGAAACCCACTATACCTTTATTACTGTAAATTATTAAGTGGTTATTTTTTTGTTGAAAATATTGATTAGTCTAATTCAAACGAGTAGTTTCTCAGTTGTTAAATATACTAATGAATAATAATAATAAAATAGTCCTAAATAGTCCTGATTTTCCAAAAATATAAACCATGTATAATATCGGATCAATTATAAGACTTGGATCACTTTTATCAATTATTAATTTTGATAGATTAATCAAAACTTTCAAATCACCATAGCATCTTCCAATCCCATCATACCGTTCTCTATATTTTCCTTATAGTGCACAAAGTTAAACAATTGTTCAAATTTTGATTCTGGTACAGTCACGTAAATAGTTTTAGAAAAATCGTCCGTTCTATAATTTACAGCAAAAAGGGTGGGTTGATGAACATTTGATAAACATAATGCCGTATCTTATTTCTTAAAACTAATGCAAACAATCAATCTCAAGAATAAAAAATATAACTTAAAAATTCCTAAAATTAAATTTTAAATAACTGCATTATTGAAGAAAAGTAGGCTAGAATATATTATGTTTGGTAAATAACCGCATGTATACGTGTTTCAACTCGTGCAGCGCAATATCACATATTATATAACGTAGGTATATAGCCGATATGCGTATTTACCTACTTGTAAACGAGATGGATTTAATTTGGTTTTGGTAAAAACAAGAGGGATATGAATTTTCGATTTGTACTGCAATACGTTTTTACCTATATAGCATGTTAATACACGTCGTTTCAAATGAATTAATCCGTCTGAACTACCGTCGATCGAGAGTGTTTTGTCATAAATTTCGCGGAAAAACTTTAACATTTTTTTTTTCTAGTAATAATCGTGACGTATTAAATATATGCATATTCATATTTTGGTGAGTACATATATCTTATTGTTACTCACCATCAAGAATGTCGTTTATCGTTAGGCGGTTATTGTCTATGTACTTATTTTTCTACTTATTAATATTTATTTATACCGTTTTATATTCGTAGGTACCTATATAGAAACGTATATACTCGTCAGTGCTTGCGAAATATTTACAATTTAAAAGTGTTAATATACGTACTTATACATGTATGAGGTAAAGGTAGAAGTAAACATGTTTTCCTTATCGAGTATATGAATACAATTACTTTTTATTTGTAATACGCAGTGCTTATACTGCACGATTTAAAAATTTATTAGGCTTAACGTTAAGTCTCCTATGTCACACTAAACGTTACTAAATAATATGAAGCAATACATAGGTAGGTAACGTACTTAAAGTACTTTACTGATTTATAAACGGTAAAATGTAAAATAAAATCTAATCAAAAAAAATTAAACAATGTGATATTTAATAAATATGTTCTGTTGTAGTTCGGCGTATAACCTCACATAACATTACACTTATTATAGACTAAATGTATACAGTCTAATCGATTCATTTAAAATTTCCATTTTTGTTTCTTTATTATTTATACACATAATCAATAACGATTGATGTTGACTGCACCATAAAGCTTCACATTACGCTGTCGATTAATCGACGTTTATGGACTAATGGGTCTTATAGAATTTAATACAATATCTATAATATATGTTTATTATATT
>VUJU01003816.1:0-23042 GCA_009835225.1 Aphis craccivora | reverse complement strand
GCGTATTAGGTACATAATATTATACTATATAGTTTTATACGCACACGACCGCAGTCCGATGCAGCAGCCTACGATTGTTGTTCGAATAGAATAAATAATATAATAATAATAATATAATCGTTTTCAATTCAATCGGTTTCGTCTGTCGAGCGCGCGCGCCCGCGTTTAAGTGGCACGCGCTCCGCTCACCGCCGCGCCGTCAAATTACGATTTCCTCCGGACCGCAAGCCGGTCATTAGTGTTTTTTTTCTGACGGCCTCCACACGTATATATTGTACATGTATATTGTATATATATATTATACATGAATACTTTAGTTGCACACTTCTTCCTCTTTCTTAATGGACCCGTCTGCTGCACTCGACACGACGACGACACCGCACACACGATAGACGACGATGATTTTGCAACTTTTCGTCTCTTTAAAAACGCCTCTTATTTAAGCCTTCTTGCTGCCCTCACTCAGGTGTCGTTCGGGCATCAAGCCGGACGAGGGTAGATTCACTACAATGCACTCTTACGCTGCGCACTGGTGGCTACCGTTTTCCTAGTGTTCTCGTACCTATGTACAGGAAGTCATATGGTCTCGTTCTTTTCCCGCGCGTCTTACGTATACCAGTTTTATATTTTATTACTATGCGTGTTATGCACGTACAATGTACATTGTACCTATATTTCGGTTCGCTGGTTTTCGACCTCGACACTTTACCTACAATTGTATAAATATATGTACAACATATTAATTATACACGAGCATGTACACTATGGATAGGCGACTATGGTGGTCAGGAAAACGTATATTTATTACTTATTATTATCTGATTGTCGGTGGTGCACGAAATGATATCGTTCTTCAGTTAACTATGATGCGGAGAATGCGTTTTATATATATAAAATATACGACCCTTCGGCTGTCACGGACTTCGACTCGGAACCCCTGAATCGTACATCCTTCAACCACACCCGCGATATTAGCGCCAACAAGACGTCCGGTTATAGTTTCCGGAAATTAAATCGATTATCACCGCTATAAACCTTTATGATAATCGTGTGATACGATGATACACACAAGTAATACGATTGTTTTTGAGGTCATGATAAGCGCTTTGTGACCGATCAAATTTAATAAACTTGACAGCTCTGTATCGAATCTACGATTACGATTTAGTAGTATATTTTTCTTGTCATTAGCTCCGTTTCAAATGAATGACATCTCTGAAATGATTTTTTACCATAGATATATCGCTGTATATCGAGAATTTTCTCGTTCCCTTCGGTCACACTGAATTTCCTCGCCGGCGATCTTGTCATACGATTATATAATATATGATTGCCTGACTCGTATTATACGTTTTCCATAATGCACATTTATATCTTTTATTATATGGCATTCACCATGATCGTATTACTCGTGGTTCAATTTTTTCTCCTTTGCGCCGATTGCCGCTTATCCATATCTGTATATAATGTGCGTGGTTATGTGTACAACGTGCAACAGCAGTAATAACGGTTATATAGTAGATGTGGTACTCCGTACATAATATTACCTATTTATTATTATTATTATTATTGATATTTATTGTTATTGATATCGGTGGACGGTGACCACGGTATTGCGTATGCGACCGAAGGAGATGGTTGCACACATATAATACGCGTACAATGTGTAGCCGATATATACCTCATATAAATACCGAAGAAACGGTCGTGTGCTGGTCATCAGCTGCTCCCCCTCCCCTCTCGCCACCAGCGAAATACAACCGTAGTTTGCACCCGAATATAATATACGATGGAGATACGTGACGACGATAAGACGCGATACGGTCCGGATAACATCGTATTGTACATGTATATGTGTATAAATATAAATACCCTCGCAGTTCCCACGGCGGAAAACAGTCATCGCCGGCGAGTGAGTGCGGTGTAGTAAGATACTTGCTATGGCGGGAGAAGAAACGACACAGCTGCAATGGTGCACCGCACGGGGTGATCATATTTTTATAGCCGCGATTAAGGTACGCATGTTGCACGACCGTCCGGCGCTCTGACCACGAGCGACACAAGTGTATACAACACGTCGCCCCAATCGATTTTCATAAAGTGCATTACAACATAATAACAATACATCGATCACGATCCCTTCTATTCTTTGCGTATATAATATATTATAATGATGGTTTTTTTTAAGCGTAGTCACCACAGTTTAGTGCTTTTTGGATTTAATCAATAACGTTGATTTTTCGAATTGTATTCTACTTGTTGCCTTATTGGCTAGTTGCAGCATTCGAGAACTGTTCTGTGACGATACAAAATATTAAATATTTATTATTTAACTTAAGTAATTGTATATACGATTTATTATAGGCATCTAATTTTTTTTTTTGTAATTTGAAGTATTTTAATGATGTGCTGAAGTCGTAAGTTGAACAGTCAAATTTTGCACAGAATTGTTATATTTCATAGTAGGCACAAACTTAACCTGTTATATGTTCTTGTCAATTACATATTGGGGCTATATTAATTTATCATCTCAAATTAGTACCCAACATTGTGTGACAATCCGGCCGCGATATCCTTTGACAGTTCTTATTTTCACCACGCGTATAGACGTACACATAGCACAATTAATATGGGGATTTTAATTTTCAATAATATAATAATTATCACCGTTTTTTCACATCACCAATTGCAATAATAATACATCGTCGTGTCGTTATGATTGTTGACGCGGAGTCGTGTGGCGTGCCGTTCGCATTATATTTTATCACTGTGCGTTGCGTGTCCAAGGCGCATTATTTTATATATTATATAATATAATATATTGCGTACAATAATATAATGTACCGACTCCGTCGACACATCTGCCGCCGTCGACTTCGAGTCCGATGTTTTCCCCGCCCATTTATATTGTAAGGTGATTATAACAATAATAATTTATGGTCCGCGAGACCGGAATTCACGAAGACGTTTAGCTAGTAACCATTACCACAATGTAATAATATACATATTTATGAAACTTTGCATTTTCGATTGTTACGCTGTAGGTACTTTTTTTGACGCGTATAATATCATATGTGCAAATTTCGATTTAAAGTTTGATTTTGAACGATTGTCGATCAACTCAATTTTGTGTGGCTGTATTCGCACATAATATTATATAATATTGGTATGAAACATAATGAGGACCCGGAGATATTGCACACTACGTTTTAAAAAAAATGTTGTCTGTTTTTCAAACGATTTTTTTTGAAATGTTTATATTAATGATATGTTTTTAAATTTATTCTATATAAGTTATTAATTTTTTATTGCAATAATATTACTTATAAAATAGTTTTTATAGCCTACGTTCCCTTGTCAAGTGTGAGTCGATTAGAGGTGGACGGTGGCGGATATATTTTGTTTGACGGATTTTAGATGTTTTAATTATTCTATTCGATCGGACTTTAATTAATTTTATTTTTCCTCTTAAGTCGATACATATTCATTGGCCAATGGCGTGTATATTCGTTCTGCCTGAGAATGTGTGTTTCAGAAAAATGCGCACGTTCGCTGTTTCTTTGGACAATACTTAATATTATGGATAATTGTGTGATGTTGCAAATATTTTTGTTTGAGACGATTGAGTGTTATATTGTTTGGATTATTTTCATGTTTGATGGAATTGATAGTACCAAATATATAAATTATCTTTTTAATATTTCTACTTTTACTGCTTTCACGCTGTATACTATTACGATAATTAAACAGGTAGATATGTAAGTATTTGCATTGAAACGTATACACATAATAGCATTATAGTACAACACTATTATAACTGTAACAGCTGTGCTCCAGTTGTAAGTCGATCTTACGGTACATTTAGTTCTTGATTAGGTAGCTACACGGGATGAATTTAAGCTTATACTATACGGGGTATACTACACGAATACGTTTAGAGTTTATGGGGTTTTAAGTCAGATAATTGTTTGAATCAGTTAAGGTAAAAGTTTAGTACATATTTCAATTAAGGTTGTAGAGCCACCATACTCTCCTCTCTTCTATATTTCTTCCTCTTAGTTTAGAGATTATAGCCATTTCCAAACGAATAATTAAAATAACGATCTTGTCCTACAATAATGATTTACCGTGTGGAACCATAAACGTGACGCTGTCGTCACTTTATACCTGTATCATATTCCATTCACCGTTGATATAATATCATACTTATATTATACCAACAATTTCAGGAAAATGATCTTACATCAGGTGATCCACGCGTAGTTATGTCTAATGATATATATTGTATATAGTATATTAGACAGTACGCACACGTGAAGAGAATCGCAACCGATCTCGCGATGAGTGGTTGTATTAGTTGTATATATGAGTGCAGCAACTATATAATATACCTACGTCCTATCGCCGTCAACCGGTTATACGAGATGAATTTTGGTTCCAAATTTAAACTATAATATAACCAAATGCACACTATTATAATATATATCTAATAATATAAAGGTTGCAGTCACGTTGAAACCACTTTTTCCTTCGTGTTTACGACAAAATTGATCGAAATATTAAAAACCATTCTGGTTTATTATACTAATATATATACTATTTTTTTTTAAATTGCGAGCACATAATAATAATAATAAAATAAGAAAAAACACGAAATTAAACCACCAGTATCCGGACACCATCTCGGCGCGCGGAGACCTGGCCACAAATAAGTAGCTCGGTGTTACGTGTTCCACACGATTTTAATTTTAATTCCGTGTATAATAATTATTTGAGTTTGAAAAAAATCTATACACACTAACCAATCCACCGTGCGCAGAGATAATAATAATCTGTATACCCCACAGACTGGTTCAGACGTATTATTAAAGACCCATAATCTTGCGTGAGTCTTAGAACATTAAAAACGTCATATATATATGTATATATATAATATATAGTACACACACATATATACGGAAGACCGAAGCGGTGTGGATCCTGTCTTTAGCCCTTTCTTGTATTACAGTCACGATGGTTTAGTTGTTAACCGGCCGACGGTTTATGAGTATGTTAATAATATTAATAATACAATTATTATTATATGTACACGACGAGACTCTTAAAAACATTATAGTGTAAGTCGATTCTACCGCAAGCCACTGTTCGAATATTATGATTGATTATCGTACTTTTATCAATATTTTTATTCGTGTTATTAACAGGTATATACTATATACTAATATATAATATAATATATAATATTTAAAACAATTATGATGATAATATGATTATAAAGTTATACATGTTTAAAATGTATAAGTACGTAATTTACACGTCGTTTTGTACATTTATTTATTCTGAAGCATATTTTATATTTTAGTGTTAAAATTATGTATAACTACAATATTTTGATTAAAAGATATCAAAATTGAATCTGTCTTAAAACTTAAGTTTTTTTTTATTGAAATTTGTATAGTTTACACAAGAATTCAATTTATTAATCAGTTAAAAGCCAAATTTAAATGGAAAATTCACCGGAAATAATGACTATATGCTATGTAGTTATAGCTGACTAGATAATATAATAAACGATTTTAAAAGGTGTATAATATTTGGAGAAAAAAAATCTGTCGTGAACAATTTCATGTGTTGGATCGTATATGAGACGTCATTATAATAAGAGGTCAACGGTCTGGTTTTATTGGCCTTCTATAGTGGCCGAACTGGGTAATTTATGCTCTACTACAAACTAATAGTATATATACGACATACGTATACTATGGATATAATATTACTATTGAATAGCATAAGCATTTAATAAACATCGTTAAGCGAGCGTCAAAAAAAAAAAATGCTGTATTTCGATGGACCATTTGTTTTAATATTATTTCCCGCGGATTCTATAGTGATTTTATGAATATAAAATATTAAAAAAATAAATATTTTTTAATTTAAAATAAAAAAAACTCTAAGGTGACTTACCTTAATGTGAGTCATTCGGTGATAATATAGATTAGAACTAGCTGTGAATCGTTTTCCACAGACTCCGCACTGATGTGGTTTTTCACCGCTGTGGATTCGCCGGTGAGTATTCAATGAGCTCGATGTGGAGAAACCCTTATTACACACTGCGCACACGTGCGGCTTTTCACCTGTAGTGTTAGAAACCGTTAGTTATAAAACAACAGTATTATAATGTTATAGAAAATGAAATTCCTAAAAAAATATATGAAAAATTTACACTTTATTTTGCTATATACCTATTTTATACTGAGTGTTATATTGGCGCGTGAATGTTGTTAACAGGTCCGCGCGGCAGTAGATTTTAGATTTTGATCTGAGCGGAGGGCCGTGGGAATCGAATATAATAGTGAGTTGAGTAAAATAATAAAAAAAACTAAATAATAAGAAGAAAAACACCGTCATTCGGTCTTAAGAAATAACAACACAAATTATCGTAATAGCCGATGTTTATAAACCAGTTGTATACTATTATTGTATACTCTCAAGTTGCCAGAGTTGTTGTTGCAATAAGCTTTCTGCGCCAGCTTTTTGCTTTTTTTCAATCGAAAGCGAAATTATCTTCAGATCACATTTTATTATATGCATTAAGTTATTTTATGTTTGTTTAGTTAAGTTTATTATGTTAAATGCACATCAATAATGATATATACCTATAATAACGTGCATTTTATGGAAATATAGATATTATTATTGTAAATGTATAATGTATATAAAATATATATTAATATTATTTATTTTATGTTTATATTGTCAATGGAAAATCACGAATGCCATACCTCTCTATTGCATCGGTAAAGTATACATAGCAGGATAATATGCGTATTATATAACACATCTATGTACATTGTATTGTAAATATATGAATCGGCTTAAAAATATCATTTGAACGACATTTTGTGGCCAGTTCAAAACGGTTTTCTTAATAAAGAATATGAAAAATGAATTGAAAAAATAAAAATACGTCATTTTATCTTGTGCGATTAATATATTAATATAATATGGGATATAACGTTTATATTTGTGTTTAATGGATATGGACATTGAATATATTTATTATATAAAATACAAAAAAATGCAATGATAAAAGAATTAAATTTAGCAGCTGAAATTGCAAATATTTCAGAGCGCCACAGCAGGAAAATGAAAACCATGCAGGTAAAATATTACAAAACCACAAAAAATTAACACATAAATTAGGGTATCAGTATCTAGATTAAATAAATCATACAGAGGTACATAATAATTTTTATAAACGTACCGGTGTGAGTACGCATGTGTCTCTTGAGCAACGACGGTCGATCGAAAGCTTTGCGGCAAACCTCGCACGGTAGAAGGGTGCGCTCGCCACGGAATGGTCTCGGTTTTACCGGAGTTGTGTTACACACGATCATGTTTACGTTGTGGTCCAACGATGCTGTGTCGCCAGATAAAGAGTTGGCCGAAGATGATTCACCGGACAGTGATTTGCGTTCGTCCGTGTCCAGTCCGCTGGGTGGCGAAGACGCTGATGATGCAGAAGAAGTGCCAAACGCCCGGGACAGTAATGACATGGATAGGTCTAACGGTGAATCTGGAAAAATCAAATAATTTAAAAATAGCTGATGATAATAAATTGAATATGCTATATAGGAATAGGTACTATAAGTATATTTATTTTCGAGTGACTATTGCATGTGTATTGTAAAAAGCATCAATAACTGAAAAGTATTGTTTTTTCAAATTTCAGTTTTTGATTACTTATACACGCGTAATATAGACTTCATGACGCCACAATCTGTGTAGCTTAAATGCTTAATACTAAATTATAAATCAGAGTAGGTAATACACATTTATAAATAATATAAAAAACCGAATTCATTTAAATGTTGTTTTTGCTCTCTCTTGCAATAACATTTTGTAAAATAGACTTTGTGCTTACCTATATTTAGATTAGATTCGACTCGCGTCATTATTAAAATACATTATTATTATAGGTACCTACGCAATATGCATTATAGGTGAATATTATTATACCGCGGTCGATTATATTATTATTATTATTATTATTATTATACCGTGCGGATCAGACCAAAAGCCACCGTGGAACCGTAGTCTCGTCTGTCGTTATAGTTCCAATTAAAACGATAATCTCGCCAAGTCGATCGTATATATTCTGCTGCTTATTATTATTACTCTATACATACATTATATTAGGTACGTATGGCGTACTAGAGTCAATTTATATTCGTATTTGGATGGAAACAGTTCGTGTCGCGTCCCGTACAGTGTATACGTAGATACGCGATTCGATATACGCGCTTTCACGTCGTCGATATACGTCCGCGTTGACCGGAGGAGTATTTTTTTTTTTGATATCTAGGTAGATGGGTTTGTCCTCCGTAACAAAATCAGGCCACTGATTTGGATGACAATTTGTCGATTATTTCCGTTTTGAATAGGCGCGTACGTTATTTCGCCTTACAGCCATACAATACAATTATGTAAGGCAATCGTTGCGTCCGACGATGGCACTGTAAATATATATTATATAGAAGAGGTTAGGTTAGATATCCAAGCTCTATAAAATCATCTGTATTGTTCCCGAAAACTGTATTTATACTGCTACGATAACGGAACTGTTCAGTATCCATCACGAGTTGTGATACGCGTTCGTCGAATTAATGACATTTCCAGTTCACTTCCCACAAAACATACCTTCGTATGCACAGTTGTATGCATACAACTGTATAGTGGTCGGTAGTCACCAGATTTGCAGTGATGGTCCAAGAGATGGACGCACAATCATCGCCTGACAATGTATTTGTGGTGTCGATAGATAGGTACAACCACAAATATTTCTGTTCAACATAATATTATACATTTATATAATATGATGACGGCCGATTATTATAGTAGTCTATCAATATTCAATAGTGCCTATATGATAGTTACGATAAAATGTATATTATATTATAATAACGACGTATTCGAACATCCCTGCCATAAAGTGGTTTATATGCTCGTCGTACGTGACGCACGTATTCGTGTGCGACTATATTATGTTATTATTTTTGTATAATATTTCATTTTTCACGTTATTATATATTTTCTGAATCACACGTTGAAAACGCACGTAATACCTATAGCAATCGTAAAAAAATAGAACGAAAAAACTCGTTCATGCTCTTAGATCTGCAGGAGATAGGTATTAGAATAAAAACGGATATTATTATAACTACATGGTACATCATGTAATATATGCATACTATAATATAATATTAATATTATTATCATCTTATGACGGGCGTGCGTTGACTGAATGGTTCATCGGAGGTGCATTCTTTACACGCAATCTCTCACCAAACCTTACCAACAACAAATAAAAATTGTTATTTTTTTTTATAAGATTAAGAGGTGATTTTTTTTTGTAAGTACATAAAAAATTTTATTTTTTTATCTCAAAACATTGTAGGAAGAAAATGATTTTCGTAAATCTTCATTTATTCTTCAGGATTTTGGTTGGTGGTGGCAATTATTTAGGCGATTCGTTGATTTTCCGAGATAAAATGTTGCACGCTTATGCATCCAGTATAATATATTACCTATACTTTATATGTAGATACGCCGCGCGATTTTTCTCCGTCCCAGTCTCGCGTGACGACCACCGCGCATACAATACACCTATATAGGTACGTGTGCATATACCTATATGCCCGCACATGCACACATACATATATATATATGTATAAGTATATTGAAGAGACGGACGCAAATCAAGTCCGTGTCACCATCTCGGAGAAACGAGTGGATCGGGGGATGAGAGGAGTTGAGGACAATACCCGCGCCCGACGATGATCGGGCGGTGGCGGCCAAACAATAGAAGGACGTGCCGCTACCGTTTGGAAATGAGTACCGCCTCAGCTACGGGGTATAGGTACGTAGGTACGCAAGTACGCTTATATATATATATGTGTATATGTATAATAGTGTCTACCGCACATATATATAATAATAATAATATATAACACTCGCGTATATATATTGTCGCCGCCGTACAATCACCAATAGCCACCAGAACAATGGACAAACCGTACGCATTATTATACAACGATATTGGTCTCTGGACATGTACATATATGTGTTCGAGTGTAAGCGTGTGTGTACGCGTATCGACCGTATTCAGTCTCCGTTTTTTCCTACTATATAATATCATACGTATATTATATTATTATACTCTCACGATACACACGCGTATATCATTCGAGATTCCGCATAGTTAGATATATTTTCGATTTTGATTTTTAATTCCGTCTCCTTATCTCTCCACACGTTTTACGAGTGTCCAAGTTAGATAATAATATAATAATTATATTATTGGTCTATAGTACCCAATACTATGTTGACTGCACACACCGATGACTAGATGGGATCCGTGAGTTATAAATTCGACGCAGAGGCTTGTCGTTAACGTTGTATACCTATTATTATGCTGTTACGTACCTACCTATAATATTATAGTGTTTACTCATACGACATTATTAAGAAAACCCGACGCAACATGTATATGTGTTCAGTGTTCACGTATTACGCTGTCCGGTAAAGTATATTCAATATAACTATAAACAATATAATTATTAGTATATATGGTAATATAATATAATATTATGTATCGAGCCGATAAACGCATTATTATACTGCAATAACGTTGCAGTGTCGCATTTTTTTTTTTTTTTTATTCACACGCCGTTCGAGGCCGTTTTACGCGATAGGTATTAATTTATTCAAGTAGCCGTAAACAGGACGACGTACGTATCGACGTATCGTTTTAATATTAAAATATAACATATTGTATGGTACCGGCGTATAAGGCTAGGGACAAGGTCACTCCGTGTCAATCTCTGGGCCCACGCTGCACCGCTCCGAAAATGTCGTCGAGCGACCTCGCTCGTTCGAAACAATAGTTTTATGATTGTCGCATCGTATTACGCGGAATCACCGGGATTATTCAATACTTTAATATGTATGATGGACCAAAATAAAATATGAAAAACTAATGTGAAAATTTCAGCGACTGCGTTCGTTTTTTTAATGGAGAATCACGACAATAAACAAGATCCCTTTAAAAGATTTAAACAAACAAATATATAAATTAATTTTAAAAAAGGACCTATTAGTATTCGTTATTAGTTATTACAATGGTGATGTACCTACCCAATAAAAAATGTACGTGTGAACAAAATTAAAGGACTTGATAATTCTTTTTTCGAACGTGGGTAACAGTCATAATAATGTACTATGTTAATATCATTGGGACATCGACTATATATAAATCAGAAAAAAGAAAGAGAAGAAAATATAATATATAATATAATGCATACATAAAATTAATAAAAACATTAGAATAGTACGTAGGTATACATAATACGGGTAACCTAATTTTAAAAAATCATTCCAAAAACAATAACGAAAATAATCAAGTATATTATACGACGTATTAAAGTGGACAGAACAAAATAATTATAGACTTGTTTTTATTTCCAAAAACAGTTAATTTTGAAAGACTTATGTCTAAGTAAATAAATAAAGTATTTACAAAGGAGTATAATATGATATTGTTATGATTATGACGATCGAAATAATTAGGTATTGAGGTTTATTTTAACTTTTATATTATACAATTTTCGTTATAGATAAGAAAAAAATCGCTCAAAATCGTTGATATAATGAAACGAATATATTATGTTACACGTTTGTTAATCATATCATCAGCTGCAGTATATGGATACACGTAGGTAATTAACGAAATCGTTTCGTAACGTCATGAGCGCGTATCATCGACATACTATAATTGATGTGGAGGCGTATGCATACTTCATAGTGTAGGACGTAGGTATGTGTTTTTTATATCAAGTATTATAAATATAGTATATAGCATCAAATAATGTGATATATATTATCCATTATAACATGTTGTACAGGATAGTCGATCTAAAAACGATTTCGTATAATATTGACGCGATTCGCCGTGACTGTATATAATATAATACTATTATTTCGTGTGTTTGTCGATGTATAAATATATATGTATGTATAATATTTCTAAGCAACTCGCATTTCGAGTCAGCTATTATAATATTATAGTTTGTCGGCCGTTTTTCCGCCAGTCTGGCGGACACGAGCATGAACCCCTCTCCTCCAGTCACCAAACGTAATTAGCCGGTCCAACCGTTCGGGAGCCAAGACGACCGTCGATGTGATGCGTGGATGAGGGGAGTGCTGGAAGGGTGGGAGTTGGGAGGGAAATCGTAATGCATTGTTGATGCGGACGCGGCTCGTGCGTGCCTAATGTACACGCTTGTTAGATTCGGCCCCGCGAGAGGAGAGATAAATGAAAAAAAATAGGTACACACGTATAGCGCACACGGTTGAAGGCGCACACCACTCTTGTTTACAATAGTCGATACTATATAGTCGCACTGTGTGTGTGTGTGTGTGTGTGTGTGTGTATGTGTGTAATATGAGCATAATATTATACAGAGTGGACGTGTAGTTCTTCCCGTTTTCGAGCACAGTGACCGAGTGATGATGGTAGTGAACGATGAGAAGAATGAATTAGGAGATTAACCCGCGAGTCCTGCGGTGGCAAACGATCGCGCATGGTTCTAGCGTGGCGATGAGGTGGCACGAGGAACGCGGTGCCACTGATTTCGTGTCGAGATTTAGAGATTGACGAAACGAGGTGTTATCCCGAGACAATGGCCCGACCGACGAAGTGTGCCCCGCGCATTTGTGGGTCATTATTGCAGACGTCACGTTTTGAAATTGAAAGGAGAACTCAACTCCTTATTGCAATGACTTTTTGGACGGGACCGTTCTTCTTTTGTGCGGCGACCAACCCGATTCCTTTCAGCGGGAAAAAAAAATACTGTCGGACCGACACGCTGCGGACGTTCGCGTATAGATCTCCGGAACGCGCGTGCGTTTCTTCGATTTTTTTTTCACTCCGCGTATATTATATTATATATTATAATAATATGCTGAGCGTATAATAATATTATTATTGTTGCGTACAGTATTCACGTGGACTCGATTCACGACGACCGTCACAATAGCTGCCTGCCATGTCGGCTGGTCTTTCTGGACACAGGAAGCTACAGAATGAATAAAGTCATAATTTTTCTCTCTTAGTGCTCGTGTAGGTATATCTAAATTGTCAGTTTAAAATACAGTAGCTACGTAACATCATATCGAACTGACTTAATTCACGATTTGTCTATAACGGAAATATTGTCGTTACGGCCTCAATCCATGGTATCGAATAATATAATTATCATTATTATGATGACATTTTGATTGCTTTGTTTATTTATGCAGAGTCCACTGCTATTTTGCATTAATATTTTATAATTTAAATATTTAATACTTCGTATTATTATTATTATTATTATTAAGATCACTGTACAGCGGAGACAGTAGATTATTTCTACCAAATGAGAATGTATAAGTTAAATGTAATGGAATAAGATCTTTGGCATCCGGATACGTATATATAGCAACTTGTGCAAGGTGAAACGCTTTTATGAAGTAATTACTATTGGAAACGGATGAAAAATAATATCTATATAATGGTGTTTATTTGAAGAACTGTCATTTCTTCTTTAAGTGATCTGTAGTTTTAATTGGACCGACACGTTCGACGCGTGCAACTGCGTACTCATACACGTACTACGTGTGTATGAAAAATTTATACATAGTATACATACTACATAGGTATAATATATGAGTAAAAATATAATACATATTATATGAATCCTGAAGCCCCAAATTACGCACGTTGAACGTTGTATCTATAATCTATATATAGGTAATAGTGGTATCTACTATATTTACATGGATTTTTACGATTATCGCACAGCAGGCGGTGTTGTGTATTATTGACAACTCGAAATAATATTATAATATCGGAATCGTATAAATTACACTGCCGACGATGTGTATGTCATTACCATTATTATTAATAATATTGTACGAATATGACAAAATGTGCTTCGGCCTACATGCATACAACGATCACTGGGTACATGCGGTGGAGACGAGTCTAATATATACTGAACGAACAAATACGCTGCGCTGGTGGCGAGCGATCTTCGAGATCGAAAAATTAAATCGTAACCTGGTCGCGCGTAACACGGTAAGCGCAAAGTCCCAGACCGGCTATTATACATACATAGTTTGGTTTAGGTATCGATAAATCACGCTATATATCGACGATCGTCCCGTCAGCGTGTGTGTAGGCACTCGACAACGTCCGGTCGTTGTTTGCGGGTGGTGGTGGTTGTGGTGGAGGTGGTAGCGGGGTGTAATGCAACGAACGACGACCATTGTGGCGGACTACGACGAGCAACGAGACAATTGCATTTAATGTACGAATAAAATGCAAAAATGCATCGCGTGCATCAATCGGACCGCTCCGCTGGGGCTGCTGCCGGCTGGTTATAATGGCGGAGTCGTGTCACCGGACGGAATGCACCGAATTGTCGGCCCCGTCGCCGCCGCGTCACCTTGGCGATATTATATATTGTGGCGGCCGCCAGAGATAAATATGGCATTCCGGCGGGGTCCCCCTCGGGTCTCAAAGGCGCCGACGATCCCATTGTTTTCCGCCGCCGCCGGTGTTCGTTTATTCGTCTATATGTGCGCGTACACATAATATAAAACTATGCGTATCTCTGTAGTTAGGTAAGTATAGGTACCTAACTATACACATTCATATATATATGTATATGTGTATCGCGATCCCGATGTAATTATTGTCGTCGTTGTCGTCGTCCCCGCCGCCGCCGCCGCCGCCTTTCACGTATAATATATTATCATAATAGTACTTCCGACCGGCTTCTGTTTGTCCGCGCGCGCGTAAAACCACCGATGGGCGCGATCCCGCGCAAAGGACCGCCGCGGTTCAATTAGTCGGCCATTTGCATATATTACATTACTATTATTATACACGGTAGAAATGTACAGACTTCAATTACTGGCAATTGCAATTCGCTCGTTTCCGCCACCGCCGCCGATGCCGCCACGAGAACACTCGTAATCGGTCCGACGTAATTTTTATCAAGATCGGTCTGACGCCGGACCCAGATCGTTTCGAGTGTGCGTGCATGTGTGCGAACGACGTCAATTCCGAAAAATCGAAAATCCCCGCTACGATATTAAGATCGTATCTCAACGCGCGTGCGCGCTCGCGGGATCGCCGTTTTTATGTTTAATAACGATCTGCACGTTATGATAGGTACGTATAATAATATAATATATCGCATTATAATATTGAACAGACCATCGCGCGCTTTCGATCGCGTGACGTCCCGACACAGCAGTTGCTCGTTCCTGGTCGTAAAAATTCTAGAAACGTGATAGCATCGCAGCAGTCGTATTATTGCGTGTAATAGTTGTCATTGAAACAGCATCGATAATTTTAAAGCAACGATCGTTGCTTTATATTAAATTCATGTAGGTAATATAAAGTATATTGGAGACACCTAAACGTAAAAACTAAAAACGGCATGAAACAATAATAAGCCGTGAACACTCGAACAGATATTTCGAATTATACCGATAAAATTATGTATTCTAATCAAAACGTTCACCGATCAGGTGGATAGACTAACTATTAGCTGTTTAATGGAGCATTTAAGTTATATATACACTTGAACATGGGTATAGGAAAAATGTGCATACAAAAATGTATCCGAGAAAAATACGATCGATTAAATATTGCAAATACCGTCGCCTTATCGGAAGGTCAAGAATTCACGTCGCGATTTTCACCGCTTTCGGAACGTTGGTATCGACTAAAAGTCGGTGATCGCGGTTCGCGTTAAAATAATAATTATATAAATACAACTGGCGTTATCGACTATCATCGGCATGCGCGCATAAGCCAGGAGACACGCGCGACGACGTATGTACTATATCAATGCTTTCAGAGACTTCAATCTACGACTGGGATTATATAAGCAACGATGATGGTAATGATTATTACAATAACTATATAATCTAGTAATTTACCTTCTAAAATTGTGTCCATCGTGCGTCTGTACAATGTGTTTCTTAAGTAGTGGACGGCAGGCATGAAGAATATCTCTTCTGGTCGTTCCGGTAGGTAATGCACGATCAATTCTGTGTTAGCGGGTATGTTTTTGATCACTTCGTACATGGGTTCGCCTGTTTAGGAAAAACAAAATAATAATCATAAAAAAACAACTGCAATGAAACCACGACGGTTCTTATGGTCTCGGTTCACATACACGCGCGAACTCTCGATCCGACCATAAATCCACACACGGTGTTAAATCCCGAACAGGTTCAGCAAGATACCCGAATATAATCGCGTAATCGTCGTGAATAAAAATAAATAATAATAAAAACGTATTTCGGTGAAATAAAAACATATATATATATATATCGAACCGGTTGTTGATGTGTGTACCTTTTATTTTGGTTCCCAATACGTTGACATGTTGTTCGGAATGGTGCTGCGCGATTTTCAAAAACCGGACCCAATTACAATAACGCACTCGGAGTCTGTTCACCTCGGTCACCTGGTCGTAGCAACCGAATCTGTGCCTTATCTGAAACAATCGAAACGTACACGTATATGGTTAGGTTCGTGAACGAAATACATATTATAAGAAGCTGGTCCGATCGAATTTATTCGTTAGGATAACGATTATATTATGTATATATATATATATTATTATTTATTTATTTTAGTTATAAGAAAATAATGTGGGGTACAATAAAACATAATAAGTATTACTAGAAGTTACTCTACATTGAGGAATATCTAGATGTCGTGGAGTATGAGTATTCATTAGTTAATAAATTATAAAATACGGTAATTTTTAACATTTTTAAAGCTAGGTAATTAGAAAAAAAAGAAAGTAAAACCAAACGGAGTTCAGTTTAAAATAATAAATGAATACAATAAAAAATATTTAAATAGTAAAATATATTCATATAAAAAGAAAAAATCACAATACTAGGTGTTTATTGATAACTGTAAAACCAATTTTTAATTTTAATTTAAAGTGTGAATAAATAGTTATAACGAACTAGTAAGTAGTAATTCCTTAGGAATCAAATTTATATAATATATTATGTACAAATAGTATATGTGCGCATGTGCGCTGTACTCTGCTTAGAGTCGAGACCCTCCTGCAGCCATTATAACACGTTTATATTATATTATATAGAGTTAGTTAGAAATAAAACCTTTTAAAAGATTCATTAATTTATAAATGAATTAATATTAAAAGTGCAAAAAACGATACTACTGTAGTTTCAAACGAAAAAAGTAATGATAATAATACACAATCGATTCTCCATGTTAAATCGTTCTTATGTTTATATAATGGAAATGCGCATAATAATAAGAGATTTGTTAACGAGTTTCAAATGCATTTTAAATCGTTTATTAGACGCCGTTCGACGCTTATCGAAAACTTTGTCGATTGAATTGTGGTATGAACCAATATATATATATATATATACGATTATATATTATTTATGAGTGTAGAAATTAATTTTGCATTTGTTCTGTAATTGTTTTTCCCGATAAATCTTCCATTATACGTGTGAGGTAAAAACGTATAACGACGATATGAGGTGAATAATTTCTTTTAGAAAATACGTTCAACAAATCTTACTCGAATCGGTGGATAGTGATTTTTTTATAATTGGCTGACTAATAATTTACAGTAACCGACCACTTGATGAAACGATACGTTTGCCGACGGTGTTCACCCCATGTACGCGCGAGCTCTGGTGTGTTTATGTGTGTGTTGGGTGTGAATATGCAATTATAACGGACTAGCGACAAATATGCAGTGCGGCGTACTTGAAGCGTTGGGGCGTTGTATGTGTACAGAAAGAAAAAAAACATTATAAGATTTCTTGCATATAATTTTCTTGTTTGTTAGTGTTCGTTTGGTTTTTTCCCCTATATAACAACGTCTAAACGGTAATTACAAAACGATTTTAAGCTTGCATTGCAACTCAACGGACAAAATGTCCAGCACACGCTAACAATTAATAGCCAATTAATTAACACGTATGCTGCGCACGATGATCATTATCTACGGCGAGATAATAAACCGATAATTTATAACCCAGACCGTTTACGCCGTTAAACTTGCGGTTATCCTAGTTTGGCGAGTTTGTAGATAGAACGAGTAGTTAGGTGCATGTGAATTGCACTAAACATATATATATATATACAAGTATAATATTGTATTTTGCATATTGTATGTGCTAAAATATCTAGTTTATATATTAGTGAGTGTTGAGCATATAATATCATCGTGTAATAATAATATAATATAGGTAATGGCTAACGAAGTCTTATAATAATATTATGAGAATGTACATGAAGAAACCATAAAAACGTAACACGAGGTTAAATTGTAATTAAAAAAAAAAAAAATCTAATAAACCACATAAACATACGACAATATATATCATAACGTAGTACGGACACATAGCTTTGGATAACGCATATAAATATCATATCATTTCGCCGAACAATATTCAATCAGATTACTGTGTATAATAATTAATACAATATACACTATATATGACACCCGATAATAATATTATGGTGCAACACACCTAAATACCTAATACATAGCAGCAGTTGACAAATTGTAATTCGTAGAGTTAAGATTGATGATTCACCACTACCTTATCATTATTTCAACCAGAACTGGGTTAGAAAGTGAGTGCAAAGGGTGGAAGTTTCTTAAGTACATACAATTTTACAGTATTTATTTACCTTTGTTTATAGATTACAATTTATATTTTAATGACAAAAAATATACTTGCTCAGGGTGCAAAATATTTGAATCCTGACTTGATTCTGATTACAGAGTTTTACTTACATTAAGTATAGAAACGTCTTATTTTCGTTCATTCATTATGTATGATTTAGATGTCATATCTATAAGAATATAATAAAAACTAATGCTGAACATCAGATTAATGCGTTTTGCGATATCGTTATCGGTGCAACATTCTCGTCAACAAAACTCAATCATACGTTGTGAGATGTTTCCTTGCACGATTTACGACTGGGGTAATATATAAATAAAAATATTAAATATATAACAAGTATCGGAAAACCGAGCGGTGGTGAATTTACGCGCGTACACAAATCTCTTTCTCCGGGACTTTATAATAATAGTTTGACGGGTCAATAGAGAGATAAATATTCACGAATCTGCTCCAGGCGGTTATATTTATTTTTACTCGCCTTATGACCTATCACCAGCCACCCTACATAGCCGACCGTTTCACCGTTAATAATATTATTATTGAGCACAGATATAGACCCGTCCTGATATTATATTATTCTGGAGTCTGATGGTGTTGCTCTGACTACAACGCAATCGCATAAGCTAATTAATAGCGGGCAGGCGTTAAACAACTTCTAATGAAAAACATCCATCTCGATTGACTCAACTGAAATACGTTGAGTCAATCGATTAAGAAATTTGTGCGTCACAAGTAGCGAATCGAAAATTGCAAAAAAAAATCTTGGATTATTGTCGTAGGTAAATATTATTATATATATTATTATACGCAGTATAGATTCTATACTGATTGTTGCCCATTAAACCTGTTGTGTATCTGAACCGTTTGCGTGTTCCGTGTTAATTGGACTAGTGTAACATATTTATATATGCATAATACATTTATGTATATGACGTGTTCGTTGAAGTTTGTCATAATTGATATTTACGTATTTATTTTAATTTTTTCCCGCCTCGGTACTTCGAAATATATTCGAATACGATTAGATGTATATAATTTAAATTACACTGTACCAACACTTATGCATGATATTAAATCTATATTTTGTATACGGTTACGATTATCTCGATACGGATAAATAAATTATAAACTTCCCGTATACAATTTAATCGGGCACTTACCTAAGCGAATTGCACAAGTCATCACCCCGTGGATAAGACAGATCCACAGTAGGTACAGATTTTCATGGATATAATTCATTATAGCACCTGTTCCACGATTGTTGTGAAGACGCGTCATCGTACTATGTACAATAGATAGATGATTATGCTCAGGCTCGTATATCACTATTCTAAGTATCGTTCATTTGGGTTGGCTAGTATAAAATATTGTTTGTCGATCGGACGAGATGAAAATGTATTTGCGAAATAATAATAATAATAATAAAATTATAATAACAGCTGCAGTCTACTGCAGTAGGCTGCTGCTGCGGTGTAATATACTGCGGCGAAGGAGACACGATGTCCCAATTATTGAGAACAATGCAGCAGTAAAAGAAAGAAAATATAGTAAAAAAAAATAATTTAAAACACATACGCAAACGCTCACATGACATAGGTACCTATACCTATACACATTAATCGTCGTGAGAAACCCGCATTGTTCCAAACTTCAGAGTTGATTTTGTAACGTCGTTACCGACTGCGGTCGGCTTGTTAAAAATATACCATTATAAGTATATATTTAGTACCTGTATGAGCGTTATACAATGTGGCTTACTCGGGCGTAGAACATTTATGGTACAAAATGTACTACCATTTTTGGGTACGATAGGATAATATTATTGTACATACGAATTGATGATAGGACCTACGGTACTTATCTACAACTTCATAACGATCGAAGAAAAAATTCGGGATACCGACTATTAAGTAGCTATGATATCTTGATAATATTATTACGATTTTGAGATACTATCGAATATTATACAATATTATTATAGTATATCTATAAGTGTAGTTCAGTGCGTTGAAATATAAATACTGCCAATACTGGTATTCAAATAAATTTCGGAGGAATAACGCCGTGAGAATATTATAATATTTTTAAGTAAATATTACTTACTCGAATATGACTATCTCAATTCTCAACAATTTCAAACACCAAGCGATATGACAAATTACTGTAAATTCGACTTTTTTTACGTCAGTACCAACTCATGGTACGGTCAATAATAATTTATACCTTATAAACCGGTATCTCAGCTTATGCATTTGTTAAAATTATAAAAATATTTAAAATATTTTTACACATATAGACACTAACAGAAATAGGTACCGTTTAATTTTTAGAAAAATTCCAGATAATTTTATAATATATAATATTATACAATCTGAAGAAAATATCTTATAAATGTACAAGTTCTAGTGAATATAATATAAATCAAATTTATATTCGCTGAAAACTGATTATTGTTGGCCATCACATATATATATATACAGATGTGTGTGTGTGTGTTCATACTGTTGTAATTGTATAAACTTATATGTTATAATGATTTGATTCAATTTAATTATAGTTTGACACTTAATAAATGCATACAGACGTTTAGATATAATATGTTATTAGTGTTATTACATTATATTATTACTATACAGATTTAAAAAACCAAAACGACATAACGAATTTTCTAATAAAATTATTTGCTCAAGTAGATACAGATAATAAGTATAGAAATACAGATATATTACCTATGTAAACATATTACTTACTTAAAATTTTATATTTTGAAATTCCATGGAGTAGTCTAGATTTCAAAGTATTAGAATACTATTTACCCTAATTGTACCTATACACAATATTATAGCATATCGTTAATTTATAGATTCTATGCCTATCAAGATTCAAGAGTATACATAGTTGATTCTATAGTCAACAAATTAATAATATGTATCAACAATAACAAGCACGTTTTAGTACATTACATAACTATTTTCCATTTGGGTGTATTGGTTTTTTATGAACATTATTTGTGAAAAAAAAGAAATTAATTAACTCTTAAACTATTCGCTGCTAACGGAAATATCAGGCGTAAATAAATGTATAAAAAATGTACACAAATATAATGATGTCAATCAGTATTGAATGACATAAATTAAGTGAATGATAATTTATTTTTTCCTATTTATTAATTCAAAGAAAACAAATCAAGCTTGAAATAATATTTAACCATGGAAATAATCGCATTCCACCCGTAATACGTGCGTCTTATACTCTTATGTATATATTATACATAATACCGTTTAAATGTTTACGTCCAATTTGAAAACTGAGAAAAACCTAACTCACTTCGATCTCCTCGCAGTTCCGGTCGTTGAAGTTTCCACTGTCTTGAGATAAAGCAGTTTTATACATCCCTGTAGCACGATTCATCGTTGTTTTTTCACCCAAGATTTCTAGAAATTTCACGCACGTACCTAACGTACCTATAATCACCCGATGTTTGTTCAACAATAATGGTTAAACGCTTCTGTGGGGTATATATAGGTATGCATTATAATGTTCATCCCGCAATTTC
This sequence comes from Aphis craccivora, assembly GCA_009835225.1. Lineage (NCBI taxonomy): Eukaryota > Metazoa > Arthropoda > Insecta > Hemiptera > Aphididae > Aphis > Aphis craccivora. Next base: position 670 of record VUJU01003816.1, on the reverse strand, counting down.
CGATTTGAGGACGGTATTTTTTTATTCTTCTTCTATTATTATGTACGCCTTCGCGGCATTCATTTTGCTTCCCGATCGTCTCATCGAACGTACATATTATATAAATATACATACTTTATACCTGTACCGAATTATACATGGCTATACGTTATTATAATATTAAATTGTATGCGTATGTTTATATATATACACGCATTCATTTGCGATTCCATGCAGAACGCTTTTATTATTTATTCGTTTATTATTATTTTATTTTTTATGTGGTTTATCTCAATTTCCGTTGTTTGTTTTTTAACACACGAGTAAAATTTGCATATTTCTTTTTTTTTTAACGTACACGTATCGACTATGTCGTTGTGGACCGTGCGCGACTCTCGTTAGAAGAACGCTAGCGTTTTAGGATATGGTTACGCGCTATTTGACGAGCGCGCGTGACCCACCGGATGACTGAGTACAACAAAACCATCTCATTTAATCGCGATCGCCTTCAGACCCTGCATTCATTTGGGACGGCCAACCGTAAATAAATTACAACTGTATTTATATACAACAGCACCATCATGGTCAGCATCAATAGGATACATAAGTGATTTCTGCACCGTGAAAATAACATCACGCTCGAGTATATAAACTATGTAACAGTACAATAATATATCTAATAAGAGTACTG
>VUJU01003815.1:0-23043 GCA_009835225.1 Aphis craccivora | reverse complement strand
GTAAATATTAAAATATAGTACTTCTTTTAATACCATATTTATTATAAATTCGTATTCATAGTTCATGGTATAATATTGATTAATTGTATACTGATACCTACTTAAAAAACAATTTATAAACATATTTTAGATTGTATTATTAATTTATATTTTAATGGACATTTGATTATCAACTGAACTAGTATCTTGCTAAAGTAGGTTTTTGAAGCAAATGTCTCGAGACCGAAATGGGTTAGTATTGGTGAAATAATTTAGCTTGATTTTAATAATAATATTTACACTATTAAGTAAATAAAAATGTAGGTTAAAAGCTGTGGGCGGTCAAAAGGTAGTTTGCCCGAGGTCTAAAAATTATTCAGCACAGTACTGATTTGAATGATACTCATTATTTATTGAATATAAATTCAATTAAACTGTAATACCTTTAATGTACTATTCAAGGGTATAAGTTTAATGTAGCAATATATATGTATATATTTAGTTTTGTTTAATGTTTCCCAAATCTACCCATAACTATTAAAGAAAAAAATTTAACATGTACAAGAGATTTATTGTTAGTATCCTAATAGTTTATAGTTACGATCAGTGGTTTTTAACCACTATGCAATAAGCATCCTTGAAGTGTGTTGTTTTTGATTTTTTATATAATATAAGGATTGTAGTGCAGCAAACATGGGTTTTAAAGGTTTGAAATGGGTAAAATTAAAAGTTATTAATTATTTTTATTTGCCTTGGAAATTTCTGTTTATAAATGGCTGCTCTTGGTTTTTAATTATTAGTTGTAATAATAAAGTGGTGAGTGTGTCAATATTTAAGTGAGGTTGTTTTACCAACTACATTAAAAAATACGAGATGGTACATTATTGTATCTACCGTAGTAAAAAATTAAAAAATTGATATAACTGAAACTCAAAGGTTAGAAATTATAAACTTATGTACACATCTCGCAGGGTCAGCAATTCACCATAGGTGAATTGTCTACCTCAGTGCTTCTCAACCTGAGGACGTCGCTAAATAACTAGAGGGCCTTGAAATATTTATCCAATTTAAAATATTTTCGATTATTTAGTTATTTTCTTTACATTTTAATAATTTATTTGTTGGAAATAGTGAATGTAAATTTAGTATATCATTAAGAAAAAATAATTAATGATTTTGATTGAGGGGGGCCTTGACAGTTTTACATTAAATTTAGGGGTCCTAAAACAAAAAAGGTCGAGAAGCACTGGTCTACCTGATAATTTACTACTTGCATAATCATAAGTTTCATGGGAAACGCCTAGCGGATTGGCTATAATATAACCTGAGTCCTAACTGATAAAAGTAGAGCCTGAAGAATGATATATTATGGCTTGCAATTTACACTATAGGTTAGGTACTACAAATTTATTGAGAAATAAGAAAGCATTTTAAAGTTGTGTTTACAATTTTTTGAGATTCAAAATGGTTAATGAAAATGTTTATATTTTAAACACCATTAAACTTAAAATAATATAATTTAACCAAAGTTTGAATCATATAATAGAGTAGGCATTTTTAACAGGCAATGATGTTTATGGAGTCAGCTATAATTTATTGTATATAATTTTAAAACTAAGTTAATCTAATGACATTATTTAATTTGTCACAGACAATGCTGAATGAGGGATCAGCTAGTGCATTATAAATAAGGAATCTATTAAAATTATTTTAATGTACAACTTTCCCAAAATGGTTAACAGCCAGGACAACTGCATTTTATTTTAATGACCATTCTTTTAAATAACCTAGTTTACTCAAAAATAAATTTTAGAATTGAAAAGATGATTATAATACTAGATATTAATTATTAAAATATTTAATATATGTATAACAGTGTTTCCCAAGCTCTTTTTACTCAACTAGATTTTAAAAATGTACCACCCCCCCTCAATCAGTTTTATCAAAATTAAAATTCAAAATAAAAAATATCCACAAGGAGGCGCTAGCGCCCACATTGGGAATCACTGATATACGTCATTATAAAGCATATTGTAAATCAAGTCATTAAAATAGATAAAGAACAAAACTAAGATTCATTATTGATCATTTTCTGTGAAATTACAAAAATAACAAATCAATCAAATTAATAAACACTAGTAAATTGGAAAATATTTTACACTTCTAATATTAAATGACATTATCATAATACATAATCATGTTTATAAAAATCATTTATTTACAAACACAAATCACTTAAAATAATACTTGTTTTAATTAACTGAAAAACATTAACTCAAGTTTGAATATACAAAATTATAAATACTTTAATGAATATATTTTAATGTTAAGAAATACCTTCTTTTTATATGTAATAATATAATACTTATTTTAGGAATGTGGATTCAAGATAATCACAATTTTCGAAAATTTTCATTTTTAATACTGTTTTTTTTTTTATTTTTTTAATATTTGTATAAATATCATTTAATATACTATATACATGATCCTTAAAATATTTAAAAAAAATAAATAAATAAAAAAAAAATACTGTTTAAGTTTAAATCTCATACTTAGCTCTTTCAGCCTATTTTGAGTTTTAAGGTAAGCATCTAAATACAATCTTATTTAGTATAACAAAAAGAAATAGACATTTCCATTATTCTAAAATGTCTAATTTTTAAAAGCCAGTTCAGTGTCAGCAAAGTAGACTTATTTAAATTCTCATATACTTTGAATTCTGATTAAAAGTTTTAATTCAGACTTGTCACTTTGATTCATTGCTAGTTAATCTTTTTTCTTTGGTTTTTTCGGATTACGACTCCTGGATTTGGCTTTGCATAACGGACAAATTGGAGCATTACGATGTATTTGTTGATGACATGATAAGCATGATTTCATTGGTGGTGGTTGTTGTCTAAAAAAAATTAATAGTAAAAATAATGTTAAAATAATAGGGATATTAAATAACCTTAAGTAATCTTAAATTTATTATACATAACCTATAAATTAAAAAAAAAAAAAAATCATTAAATGTCATAAACTAATAAGTCTATAAATCAATAAAACAATTAAAGATATACTATATAATTAGCATATCTTAAATTGTGGTTTAAGCTGAATATCAAATTATATTTATTACAAATAATTCAAGTTGAGATAAAAAATTATTTTATTAACTATTAAATATAATGACTGGGTATTTAAAAAGCATGTATTAATTGTTAAAAAAAAAAAATAATTATAATAATAAGTAACAACCAGTGGCGTATTTAGGCTGGGGCACTCAAGGTACGACAAAAGTTGCGGTGAGGGCAAAGTATTTAACTTTTACTATATCTTTAAAAAGATAATTATATTTTTATTCAAGAACTTTGTGTATAACATTTTTTTATGAGCTCTGTTAAAATCAAAGGTTAAAATAACCTCTTGATCATGGTATTGAAATACAATAGAGATAATACAGTTTTCAATATGTTTCATATTTTTTAAGGCATACAACCAATTGCGTTAATTATACTAAACAATGAGGAACTATAAAACAAAGCAACAGAAATACTACAGAAAAAGTATGATCAAGATATTTCTCCAAATTTTGCCTACCAGATACTTTATGTTTCAACCATATTTCAAGAATATCATTATGTCTAAGATTATGAAAGACTTTAGAAATGTTATTAATTCTCCCATTACAATAACATACCCTGATGTAAGCACTGCTTTTATTTTATACTTGACATTACCCATCATGGTTGCAGCAGTAGAACGATCATTCTCAAAACTGAAAATAATAAAAAATTATTTACGAAATAGGATGACAGAAAAATGTCTGAGATTTATCAATTATTTTCATTGAAAATAAGCGGATATAGTAATTAAATTTAAACAAAGTTTTGGGTAAGTTTGCTAAAATAGAGTCTCAAAAATTTAATTTTTAAGTACCTATATAAAATGTTTTATTGTTTAAATAATGGATAAAGAGTAAAACAATTATCTTATTATGTATTTTTTTATTAGTTTCTAGTATCACTATTCAATAATTTAATTTTTGTGTTTACGACCCTTTCCTAGACCTACCCAGTTTTACAGTACGCCACTGATAATACCTGTTATATAATATTAATACTATTTATTTTAGTAATATTGTACCTTTAAAAGTTTAAAATATGATTAATGAAATACACTTAATACAAACATCATTTAAAAATTATGTTCCAAAAAAAAAAAAAATATATATATATATACATTCTACATAATATGTAGAATACATATACACATTGTTAAGTATTAGTACCTGAATGTTGGTGGTCCAGGAATTGGAGGTATTGGTCTAGTGTCTACAGGTCCACCATTAACCATTTTACTACTAGTAGCAAGTTGTTGAAGCGGAGCTGCTTGAGATCCAAGGAAAGCCGCTACTGCAGCTTGTGCATGCTGATGTGCTTGAGTAAGGTTTTGAACACTATCACCATTGTGCCAATCTGAATTAGGGGGTGTTGACACAGCAGGTTTAATTTGTTTGTCAAAATAGGTTTGTACAAATAGACTGTAACAAAAATAGTTCAAACTAATTAAAAATAAATAAACAAAGATAATTAGAAAAGAAATAATTTAACAAATTGAATAAGACATTTTTATCCTCATATTTTAAAAACCATTATCTTAAATGTTTAATTATATACGCTAAACTATAACTACATATACAAAAAAAAAAAAAAATATACATATAAAGTGATAAATTCCAATTAAAAATTAACATTACATAAAAGTATTAAACAAAACTAATTTACTGTTATCTACAATTTTTTTTTTTAATTTAAGATAATCGTATAACTAATACCAATCATAGAATACAGGCAAACACAAAAGTGAACTGTTAAATAAAATAAAATGCTTACTCTGGTCGCACAAGATCACTTTCTTCTTCATGAAGTTCTGGTAATCTTTCTAGTCCAAGTAAATCTCTACGCATAAGGTCAATGTCTGTCTTAAGAGGCTTATATTCATCATGGACTTGTTTAGCGCGTTCCATTGATCGATTTCTAGATTCTTCAGCTTTTTTTATTACACTTTCCATCTACACAGTACAAACAATGTAACATAAAAATCTTACATTTATTATTCTAAAATGAAAATGTTTAAGCAAACCGCATTTATATCAGCATGAATCTGTCTAAGTTCTTCAACATGTGCCATTTTTTCTTGCAGTAAAAGTTCCAATTCCTTGCGATATTCAATAAGACATTTATCTTCTTGATCACTTGCTTCAATTTCTTTCAAAATGTTCATTTTTAAATTTTCCAGTTTTTCAGTTTTGTCTCTAAAACAATAATATTGTATATCATTAGTAAAAAAAATTAAAAATTAAAATGTAAAATGTTTGTCGCTGATTTAAGAAAAAATGAAGATTTAATCTACCAAGATTAAAGATATACTTGCCTGCAACAAATGGTTATAGTAAATTTAATATTTAGGAAATATAGTATCTATAAGAATGTACACACAAATAGAGGTATTCAAATAATTTCTCATAATGCTATGGTTAAAGTACTGACAGAGGCTAATTTGTGTGCAACGTGTTACTAGTTTAACCACCAACAAACTGACTAACCCATTGATTACCACGCTGACAAAAACCATAGAAAATCTGCTGCAGACCATACAGACAATAGTAAATACAGGTGGATGACACGGAATTCGGAGTCATTGGGGGTGAGGGCACGAAAACGATCGATAAACGACGAGTAAATCGTCTTGAAAGACTATGAGACTGGAATAGATGGGACAAACAAGGAACGACCCGAATGCCCCATCAGGGTTTAATTCAACTCGGTCGTGACGGGCATGTACGATATTGTCTCTCACCTGATGTCTTTTAACGCATCGAGTTTCTTGAACACCTCGTCACTTTGGACTTCTTCTGTCATGTTTACGGACATTACGGTGTAGGCACGCAGACGAACGATCAAAACAACAACAACAACAACAACGGAACGGAAGGTGCCTGCAGCGGTGAAATCGATATCTTAACGCGGTGCAGGAGAGCGTCGTCGGTGTTGGATGGACGGGACGATGACCACCGCGGGGCCAGATGTGCGGACTGTCCCTGTTATCAGTAAAGTGTTATCAATGTGCGAAAAGGGTGTTTGGTGTTTGCAAAATCTACAAAGATAGTAATATTCTTGAGGGAAATTATCAGCGGTTTCGACGGCTCGACCGAAACGCGTGACCCGATGGCACGACGCTTCACTTCCCCCAATTTTGGTTAATTGTCATTCGTTACCGTTGACATTTTGGTTTAACGATTGCGAGCATAATTAACCGACAGCTAATCAGAGCGATAATCATAAATAACAATAATTATTGTCGATACGGCAAGTGATAATACTTTTTATCGCTCAGTTTTTTGGACCCGCCCATGGCTATAGATACTATATAGTATCTATAGCCATGGACCCGCCGAACGTACGATTTTCTTTTCTTCCACGGTGCCCGCCTCCGCCGCCGCCGCCGTTTTGACTCTTCCACGGCCGTCTTTGTCATTCAAAAAAAAAAAACAATATAATTACAAAATCCATCGCTCGGCGCGGGCCAAGCGGTGCACTCACAGCTGATTCCGACATTCAGTCGCAATAACGAAGCCTCGCCGACGACGTCACGACGTCAGTGTATAACACCATAAACACTGTCCAGAGGTCTTTATTCCGATTATACACACACACACACACACACACACAAGCCTATCAACACAATCCCACGAATCACGTGTAAGTATATAACGCACACAAACATACTATTGTACATGTGTACTTGCACACAATACACACGTCACACACACTACTATCTTCTATAATTCCTCTATAGACTATAATAATAATATTCTATGTATATACGCTCATTTTATTTGTTGTAGCCGTAACAGCACTGCTGCGCCGTTGACTGTAAACGTTACGTGTGGCAATTGATCGCAGTCGATCACTTTGTGTGCTGTTGTCCAGTCGTCCGCACAGTCTCGTCTGCGTTTACCAACTCTTGACGGTTCTTGTTGTTGTGTCCGTGTCTGTCCGCACACGATACCACCACACCCCCCATATTTGTCGCATCTTCATCATACGTCTGACAAAATGGTCTTGTTGAAATCCACCGTGGTCGTCCTGCTGGCCGTCGCGTGCGTCTCTGCCGCCAGCACGATCGTCGCCAAGCAGTCGCAAGATCACGCCGAGCAAAACGTCGACCTTTCCGCCGGTGAGTATCCGCCATTCGATCGCAGTAATAACGGTTCACGTCGGCGATTGCAACGGCATTAGCAATAATAATATTGACAATCGTATGTTCAAGGTCAACGGCGAAACGCGACACGTACGCTTCGCCGTTGGTTTCGATCGGTTTTTTTTCTCGGTTCGCCATTGTTTGACAACACTGCCGTACGCGCGTATCCGTTACCAGAAAATAAAATTCTAATAACTCCCATGTTTTTACGAGTACACCCACACCACCACCCACGTATCCGGAACCATTGGTTCCGTGGCGTTTCGATCATGACGTCCGTACATTGCGTACCGGGTTACCTCCCTCTACTCTCTACCCACTGGTGGACTTTAGCCATGTTGTTTACAAATTGCGTTCCGTCCACCGACGTCACATTATTTGTGTTGTGATTAGTTAGCATTGTTAGCAATGTGAGCGCATAGTTGTTGTCATTGTTCTCTAGGCTAGGCTATTAAATATTAATTGTTAGTTATTGATTTATTCTGACCGATTATTTTCTTTGATAACTTGGGTATCCACCCCCTGACAGTTTTTTCTCTCTAGTTGGCTGTTTTTAAACACAGTTCAGTTTTTACTGTGTTCAAGGTTAAGAAATTAGGCCACAATGGTATTGACTATGATTAGATGATTGAAGAGTTATTTCTGTTTATAGAAGTACACCTAATACAATGAAGCTGTTTTAACATTTAATATTTCCCATGTATCTCAACCGACTGATTGAATTATAATATAATATATATAGTGGTTCATTGTTATTTCACAATAGCCTGTCTTTGATAACTTTTTACATTGTGCAGCTATAATTTTTTATAAATGCATCATACTCAGTATATAGTTTTTTTTAAATACTTATTAGTTATTGGGTTAATTATTATCTTATTCGGTGTATTAATATTGAGATAATTTATAAAAATTTTATCTTGTTTTCACAAACAAATTAATGAATTTGTCATATTGTGGTTTAGTTCTTTTAACAATTTTTTCATCTATTGCATGTATGAATTAATTTATCTTATTTATTAAAGAATATTTAATTACCTAGTTGAGTTATTTGATACAAAAATACAATTGCTTTAGTTCAAAAATTCACTAGTTATTAAAAATAAAATTAATTGTGTATATTGTGTAGGTTTATTATTTGTAGGGTAGATATATTACCTATTATTAAACAAATATGGTGTTTAAGTATATCAACTTATTATGTAACGATTGAATGTTAAATGTCATTGATTACATAATTAAATTTGCATTGTATGTTTCTTCATTTATTCTTTTAAATTATTGAAAATTATTTAAAATAATGTTTATTTGGTAATTAATTATTGGTTGTTACATTTAATATAAAACTATTTTTTTTTTAACATTATTGCTACTTTGTTGAGTAGTTAAAACTGTGTAATGTTAATTTTTACCTTGTTATATCAAGGTTTGTGTTGTGAATGAGTATTTTGTTTTTATTTGATAATTTGCTGGTAATCTAACTTAAATATTAGTGAAACAAAATATTTAATATGAATACAATCTGTAAAATGTTTAGCTGTAATAATTTTTATATTGGTATCTTCAATAAAAAAACAATGTAAAATATCAAATTTACATTAAAGTAGCTTAATAATTATCAACATTTTTTGTATGTTTTGTATTTAATTTCTATTTCTATTTTTCTTTTTAATTATTTGTATACTGACTGATTTGTTCTCTATTCAACTTCAATTACCTATGGACAAAGATAAGAATTTAGGTTCCAATACTCTGTAACACATTTAATCCATGTCTAAAATCATATCTATATTTTGTTTGTTTTCAAGTACTAAAACATAAAGAATCTATTTCTGAGATTTTTAATTGCCTAGAATATTTTATCTTTATTTTGAAGTTTATCTTGTAAGACTAGTTTTAAATAATGCATAATTGTTTGACAAATTTTGTTTAATCTTTGTAACATTTCTATAACATTAAAAACAGAATTAAAAGTTAATGATTAAATTAAGTAGTTAATTAGGTTAATTGCTATTGTCAGAGTTATTATCACTGTATTCTAAAATGGTAATAATTTTGTTCTGGATTTGTGTATTCGTTCGAACTTAAAATAATATGTATATATGACTATTTGGCCAAACTTTGAAATATAATCAAATCCTCTTACTAGAAACATTGATAATTGATACAATCCCATTATTGAAACAAAATGTCTAGGGATTGACCGGTTGTATATTAAAACATAACATTGAAAATCAATAGGATAATTGTAATAACACATCGATTAATAGGTTGTTTGAAACAATTAGGGCTAAGCTACAATTATGGTACTACACATTAATTTTATTTTTACTATTATTATGTTTCAATACTGAATTTCACTTGTCCAATTAATTTTTTTTTTCTTTACTGTTCTTTATCGTATGTACAGTACCTATTACTTTACTGTTAACTGTTAACTTTTTAGTTCAACTTCAACATGCGTACATAAAGAGATGGTTAGTGTTTCGATTTTTGGCAACATTATTTTTATGAAATCATAATCATCAAGTTGTTTGACACAAAAAACAGACATTGATAGATGCATATTTTACATAACATAAATTTGTTTAAAGCTGAATCTATTTTGTGTTGAAAGTTTTAATATTGTAGTAAATGGACCTGTTCTAATGTGAAATGTGTCAGTTTTCTTTATATTGATTTTATTACTAGTAATAAGTATGTAAAAAAAAATGTTCATAACTTGCTTTAAAAATAGTTACTTGAATTAACTGTATTATTATGATTAATGTCACAAAATAAATTCTACTAAATGCTAATTTCCAATGTTGTGTATAATAAGACCAAACAACACAATATAGTCATTACGTTTCTTAAAATAAAAATTAATATTTCACCTTCTTTTAATAGCACTAAAAGTTCTTAATTATCTAACCTTCCAATATTTCATATGAAGTTTTCTAACCTTTTGTATTTTAAAGATTTATTTATGTATTTTTTTAGTGCAGTAATTTTATCATACTTAAAAATATGTTATTTATTTTTATTGTAAAATATAGCATACTTAGAGAATTGCATCAACACTGACATTTTAAATTGCAATCTTCAGGGTATCATAATAGTGTGTAGTACTGTTTTCCTCATTTAAATTTAAAAAAAATAATTTTTTTAAATTCAAATATCATTACTAGTCACTATAGTCTGTCCAGAGAGAGAATGCGCCGATTCTGTGCATCCTCCTGCACCTCCCTGCTATCAAAACCGGTTTCCCTATGGCAGGATGACGTTTGGGGATGCGTAGAAAACTCGATTTTGATCGGCCCGTGGCGCGTTCTCTCGCTAGACAGAGTTAGGTAATGCATTGGTTATTTTATAGTATCTATTTAAATTAATTTTAGTATTCATTAAAAGATAATAGTTTAGAGCAGAGGTTCCTAAACATTTTATGTTACTACCCATTTCAGAAAACATTTACTTTTGGTAAAATACTGATGACCTTTTTTACAGATAACTTTTAGCTTGACAATATCTTGGTTATATTTGTAATTGTCGTAAACTCGCAGATAATAATCAATGATAAAGCTAAATTTAAAACATCAATAACATAGTTACATTCAAAATACTTTCTCTTATTTATTTTAATTTATTTATAAAATATATCTTTTCTTATGTATGCATACTTTAGTAATATAGGAATTACTATTTACCATGCAGTAAACCATTATATTATCAAAACCATGTACACACTTTGCTTTTAGGTCATGTTTTTTAACTGCACCTTTTTCTTTTTTAATTTAGTTACATGTTGTTCAGGCAAGAAATTAAGTCATTATTATTATTAATTTAATATTAAATATTTCAATTCTTAATACAATCCTTCAAAAACAATATAAGGCTTAGAGTTTTTAATGTGTACATAATTACATTTTTAAACTGAATTTTTATTTATGAGAGAAGAAGGAATCTTATTTTAAATGTTGACTTAATATGTAGTTAATAATGAATTATTTATTATAATTTGACTAATTGAAGTTGTATGAATTAATTCAATACTTTACATTACAGTTTTGTTTTTAAAAATGATCAATTTATAGATGATTTGTCTAATGAAAAATGTTAATATCGATTTTACATTAATGGTTTGCTTTTGTTGACATTTTTGGGTCATAACACCAAGAAGTTGAATGTATTTTCATTTATTGATTAATAAACATTTGATTGTTTGAATTTAGTTGATATTTTCATAAATAAATCTGACAGTAGGTAATACTTAAATAATTGTGTATTTAAATCTTGATATCTAAAATTATGAATTAGGTAGCCTTTAATATCTTAATTCTGGAAAAAAAATCAGTTAATCAATTAGTTTTTATTTGTTTTTTTAACTCAATAATCATAGTTATTCCTAATGAGTAGCTCAAAAATTATAAAAATTAGCTCACTATTTTTCTTTTATAGTTTATCAGTCACTAAAATTATTTTAAATAACTATTTGAAACCTGCTTTCTTTTATAGAGTGATTATACTCTAGTTAATGTTGATGAGTTTTGAAACTAAACATTTGAACCTTGAAAAATGCTTATGTGTTAAACTTAAAAACTAAAATTGGAATTAAAAAATAAACTGATTAGTTTTTAAGTAATTAAGTAATTTTTTTTTGTTAAAAATAATTTTATATTTATTTCATCATATAACATTGATTACAATAAAAATAAATTTCATAAATGATTATAGTATATCTCTTCAAAAAATAAAGCTTGTGTTTGAAGTAGTTGATTCACTATAAACAAACTATAATAATGTAGGTACATAATTAATTATTTATTTTGAAATAATGTATATTCTAAAATCAACAAATAAATTATTGATAATACAATGAATACCTTGTTATGATGTGTACGTGTTCAATTAATTTATTATTGTTAGTTAATAAACATAATTGATAATATGTATATTGTGCATACTCTCGTTTATTTTAAGCATAATTTTAGTTAAATTGTCAATCATTTAGTCTACACATTTTCTATTCCTTCATTTGTGAGGTTTCGTGTGATTGCAAATTTTTTGTTAAGAGTTATATTATGCCCAAATAATACGTATTTAAATATTTTAATAATTTATTTTTAATAGATTATTTTAAAATTTATTTATTATTGAAATGTCTTTATGTTCTTTTTAGAATCAACTAAATCATTACCATCTGGAAGCAGTACCACACTTCCAACACCCATTACTGTTACTATTCAAAGCCCAAATTCAACATCTACAATTCAGCCGCCAACTACAACAACAACAACTACACAAAAACCAAATTCCACAACCACAACTACATTAAAACCATCTTCCACAACCACAACTACATTAGCACCAACTACTAGTACTACACCAAACTCAACCACATTAGCACCAACTACACCAACACCATCAACTACTCCGAGTCCAAATACTACGACGACTGTTTCACCTCCTACTCCAGAACCATCTCCTGCTAGGAGTTGGGATGGTCCAAGTTTCTTAGGTATGATTGAAATTAATTCATATTTAAAAATAAATAAGTAATTTTTATTACATGTTTTTTTTATTTATTATTTTCAGGTGGCATGGTCCTAGCTTTTGGTATTGTTGCAGTTGGATTTGTTGGATACCGATTCTTCTATTTAGGACGTGGTGGTGCCTACCATACTTTGTGAACATTGATAATCTGATCAAATAATAAAAAAATATAATATTTTTTTTTATATATATAGGGCTATTCAATTTAATTCAAAAACCTATATAATTGTAAAAAAATTTTACTGATTAATTATTTAAAAAATAGAGCACCTTTTCTCATAATTCAGTGCTCATTATTTATTTTTTAGTGGCATATTTAAATGCTTCAAACAAAATTAGGAATTTGGAAATCCATCGTAGATATTAGTATTGTTTATTCAGTTCATATTTGTTTTTTTTTTTTTTTTTAATAATGAATAGTCAACATTTGACAAACTGTTCTTATTCAATTTATTTTGGTGATAACTAATGTAAAATTATTTTTAAGTATTTTTTTATATAATTAAACGCTGTAAAGATAATTTTGTCTTTTTTTTTTTAACTATGTTTTGTATGAGTTTTATATTTATGTATTAATTTGTAAGGAAAGGGTATAATTAAGTGTTAAGTAAATCAAAAATTATTTAATTTTATTTGTATCAAAAAGGAATGTTTTGCTTAACATCAAAATATCAAATGACATATATGGTTGAACATGATTATTATGTTAGTCATGAACTATTATTAATTTAGATACTAAATTATCAATAAAATAACAGATAAAAAGTTCAAATACGTCAAAACTAATTGTGATAATATTAATTGTGTAAGAACAATGATTTAAATTACATTTTTTTCCTTTCAGTTATATATCAGCTGTTCGATAGTAAACCCTTGACATTTTTTTTTAATAGTTATATATATATAATAATTATTAATATTTAATGTATGTTAGTGTGTTCTAATTAAGGATACTAGTGCAGTTAATTGTATAAAAACATATACCTGTAGGCTATAGATAGTCAGTAGGTTATACTATTGCCAGATTCCTAAATTAAAATATTAATTTTCATATTATCTCAAAACTACATTACTCCACCTATCAACACATAAACCACATCAAATAATTGTTTGATTGAAATACAATTTTTATGTATCACAATCAATTTTAAAAATAGGGTGGTCAGGTAACACTGATATATAGTATGTCACTATAATGGATGTATTAAATTTGAATCCAATGATAGGTATCATTGTATACGAAAATGATTCTGAATGTTGATGATTTATCAGCCTAGGATATATTTTTCAGTTGATGGAAATACCCTAAAATTTAAGTTCTTTTATAATTATTGTAAGCCAAACTTTTGGAAAATCTTGTATTAAATTTTCAACTCTTAGATACTTATATAACATTTTTTATAAATTTTAATTACAAAATAATTTGCAAGTATTCATTTTTTTGTCGATATTTGAATTTTAATTGCTAATAAAAAAAAAATTGTGCCAATGTATTCATATAATTTTTATATCACTATAAGATTTATTAACTTATTAGGAACTTTATGTTAAAATTTCAAGTATTTTGACTCAGTCAAACAATTTTTATCGATATACATACATAATAAGAAATTAAACAAAAACAAATATTTCAAATGCCTCTAATAGCATTAAAATTAGCGGAATATTTTGAAAATTAAATCATGTAAAGAAAATACCAATCTACGACTTATACTTTTTGTATAATAACAAATATTTAAAATCGTTATAGGTACCGTTACGCAATTTCATAAATATTTTAAATTCAAACGCTTGTAACATTTTTTCTACAATGACGCTAAAATTTCTCTATAGGTAGCTATTTGAAGGAATACTTATAGAAAGCTTAATGTTGAATTATTTTAACCTTAGATATAAACAGATTTTTGGGCACCTAACATTATTTTATCTACATTTCAAAAAAAAAAAAAAAAAAAAAATAGGTACTTATAGGAATATCGAAGATTTTAGATGTCTGTATAAATAACTCAAAAACAGATAAAATATTTTGAAAATTTAACTGTATATGCCTATAGATAATACTGATACAAACATTTGGTGAAAATTTCAAGCACTGACTGCACTACTGCAGTGATTCGTTTTTGAGTTACAACCACATAAAACAATAAAAACTGGTTTTGCGTAAAAATTCACGCTTTTCCGTTACTTTTTTTTATTTTTCCCGATTTTTTTGAAAACTACTAACATCTTTTACGTTTGACCTCTATAATGCACTAAGGATATTCACTTTGTCATCGGAAACCACCCCCGAAGTTTGAAATTGTAGCATTATTTTGACAAATTATGCTGTACACACATAAAAAAAAACATTGTAAAATTAACACATTCGTCACTTCGTTCAGAATCTAAAAAATTATTCTACTGGAAACCATGAAATTAGGAATTTATGGATTATTTTAAAATGAGAAAACTTTTTAAGTTGTGTAAATATTGTTTGTTATGATAACTTTAAATTTATAAAAAATATATTTAAAAAAAGTTAATTCTTTTAAAGATAATGAGTGTTATAAAGTCTAAGCGTTCTAGTATCTACTATTAAAACATTTAAAACAATTACTTAGGTACCTATATTATTTAGTATTAGGTAGGTATGTAGTTAGTACAAAATTAATAAAACAATGTCATAATATGCTAGAGTGAATTAAGAGTAGGTAATAATTTTAAATGTTACCTGCTTAGAATCCGTAATAACACAAGATAATGATATTAAGTTTGAGGTGGACACTAGAATATAGATATTATTATGGTTTAGGAACTACATTTGGCTCAAAATTTGATTAAATTTGAAAATTTAATGTCTTATCAAATAAACCAAAAACTTAATAAATGATAATTGGCCCTATTATTACCAGAAATTGGTATATGTTTTGAGACATTTATTCTGAGAAAGGTGGAAGGAACAACGCAAGCATTGTTTGAGGGGAATTGTAAGAGGAATTTACAAACCTTTATACTGGGCCACTGCAGTAGACTGTAGTAGGTACTATTAATATATATAATTTATTTGCAAAGAATTGTAATAAAGAATAAAAACGATATTCTATACCTACCTATTCAAAATTATTATTTTAAAATGAAAATTTAGTTTTTTTTATCCAGGGATACTTATATATACCTAGTTATATACCATTATTATTGATGCTTTATCCATGAAAGTGATGAAACTGTTTATCCAAAGTAGTAATTACACAAAAAATCAACAATATAATTTAGTAATATTATTAACATAACCGTGTAAATTACTAAATAGTGTTACAATTGTTAACCTAACTTAACCTATCGTATTAATATTTCTGAGTATTTACAAAAAATGTACCTAAGTTATAATAGAGTCATCTATATAGGTACCTACTCACTTTACACACGAGTGGGAAAATATTTAAATATGATATTATTGTGTAAATATCGGGTGTGTAACATTGTAGGTAATTATAGTAAATACTAAATAGAGAAGAATAGGTATTTTTTCGAGTGACGTAAGAATTTTATTAGTTTTTTAACGTAAAAATAAAAACTATACCTATACGGCTATACCTACATATTTTGTTTCAATGCCACGATTTAACAATAGCTAGCTAGGTAGGTACCTATTGATAGTTACTTATGGAATATTGTTTTTGTCAAAGTTCAAACAAAATGTAAGTGATTCTATGTACTTATTAGAATTATGTATGGTTGTAAAATATGAAGTATCGTAGAATTCAATGTGGCTATCTATGGTTGGTTATTTATTACTCATTAATTATCATTAATAATTTTAGATTTTAAGCTATATAATTTTTGAAATATTGAATTATACAGATTCCTAAATAGTAAGTTTTTTCCACAATTTTAAAAAATAGGAGTTTAGGTTAGATTTACAATCATTTTTTTATGAGGCTTATGACGAAATTGGGTATCCACGTAAAATAATAAATCTCAAATGATTTTTTTAGTTTGTTGTAGATTACGTATTAAAACGATAATTCAATAATGCTTAAATATTACCTATTATTTTCAATAGCTATGGCTATATAGAATAAAGTATTTGAACTAATATTAAGACATAGGTATGACCTATTAAACTGACAGATCTGTCTTATAAAAACCGTTTTTTGTATACAAAATGATTTATCAATGAATTAAAATTTAACACAAATCACAATATCCATTATTATTATTTATTAAATGATCTACTCAATGACTCACACATATATAGGTACGAATGGTACGACAAAGGGCAGATTTAAGCATAACTAGTTCCCAGATTTTTAACATAACATTTAAATTGTATTTATTAATTTTGATTCTGCTTTTGGTTATTAGATATTAATATTGTTGTCCTGAGCTGAAAAATGGTCGTTTGTTATAAGCTATACCTACCTATCTATCATAGTATCATTCTTTGAAGCGCGGTTTAAATACTATAGGTACCTATTATTTCACTTCATTGCAGTAGTAGTTAGGTACCTAGTAGTTACAATATTACTTATTATAAAAAATACATTTAGGCAGATAGGTACATTGCAGTGTACAGGTATATACTGTATAATATTATTTATAAATTTACGTAGGCTTCATAATAATATGATTGATGTGTTTTAATTAAGTTTTAACCGTACTCGGTTAAAATTATTTACGGCTTACTGTATACGTAATTACAATCTTCCGCACGGCAGGTAAATAGGTGTGTACACTGTACACGTCTTTTATTATAATTAACAGGTAGGTATAATACTGCCGAACTCCTGCAATGCGTATATTATTATCATAATACGCATTGTGTGTATCTAGAGGTATAACATCGAGTGTATGATATTATTACTGCAAGATACTTACTCGTAATTTAGGCGTACCTAGTCCGCGGAAAATGGGCGTTTGTATACATATTATATTTTAAAAATATTTATACGCACCTTAATAATGTTTCTTCTGAACTCATGAAAAGATTGATTTTAATGGTTTATGTATACGCCTTTACGGCATTATTCGATTCATCTGAGTGCATATAATGTAATAGCTATATTTTATCATTCTATATGAGTATAGGTATATTACCTACCTATATGTATATAATAAGCAATATTATAATCGCTAGACTTTTAACGCGGTGGGCCCGAACATGGTTTAAATTATTGATGCTAATTGGTTTGTAAAAAAATAAATAAAAAAATAACTTCAACGGTTAAGTAGGTGATCGGAGATCGTACCTCCCTATATACATAAACATTGTTATATCATACTGTAACGCACGATTTTATAGTACCTATATAATAGGTTTGTTCCAGCATAGTGTTGCTAACTAGTTATAATTGTTAGCAACATATAATCAAAGCGCATGCGTTTAACATAACAAATTTGCAACTAGTGATCTATTCTGCTGGAACGGTTTTTGGCTATAAAAGTTTTCGGTTGTGGTTTTTGCATTGTACGCATGCGCAAAACATTTGACTGAACGTATACCTAACCAGCAACAGAAAATTATTGTTTCTAACAAGTTGATAACATGTTACAGCACTGATGGAACAGAAAACATTTTGTTAGATGTTTTAAATTTGCTCTGCTGGAACACGTTTTTGGCTTTGCGCATGCTCTGAAAGTTAGCAACACTTTGCTGGAACAAACCTAATATATATGTATTATATACCTACTGATAACACGTTTATAGTAAGTTGTTTTTCTCGACCACGGTATACGCGCAATTAAAATTTCGCACGCCTGTGGTCTACTAGTGATTTATTTAATATATTAGTAGGTATAATATAGGCGTATCATATTATAACGTTTATAATGTTTTGACGACAAGTGCGTGCGTATGCATATCTACTGAAATGTCGAGAATTTATCATGCGAATTGTAGTGTAGTATTTATTATTCTTACGTAGTTAAATTTAATATTACGAGTAATTACTCTAGCAAGTGAGATATTAAAATGCTCATAGCAATTATAGGGAGCACTAAAATTATTTTACTATATTAGAGCCGCCTTTCAGATAGGTAAGTACTAGGTAACCTGAAAAAATATAGAGTGTAAACTGACCTCTGATTTTTAAATATTAACGATTCATTGGTATTGGTATATCTATATATTATTATTATACAACGTTTATATACTTATGAGTTATGGGTGTTGGGAGTTTTTATTTTTAAGAATCATTATACGTTCCTCTTTTAAAATATTATACATAAAACAATTTGTGTTGTTTATTATTTTGGGTTTTTATACAAGTTAAAATATTTATAATTATAAGTTATTACAATTAATTTACAAAAATTAGTTACCTATCACCTATATATTAAAATATTATACACACACACTCAATTGCTCTAACCAGTATTATTTAACCACGAACTTTTATACGGCTGTATGATGCTATTCATTTGATTAGATTATGTTCCCATATACATAACTATTAATTTTCATCAACTTGGGTATTGTGTATATTATTCTACATAGTACATCTACTGTTTAAAAGTCAACTGTAGGTACTGATTTTTTTTTTTGTTTGGTGAAACAGTTTTTTTCGCGAAAACATTTTTCAGTGTTTTGTGCATGGTTATTTTATTATCTAATGCATAATACAATAGTGTATTATCATACAAGCTTACATATAAAGATAAAAAACAAAACAATAAAGTGCATTTTTCTGTTATGGTATAGAACTACAAAAAAAAAAAAAAAACAAGCGAAGTGATAAAATGTAGATTACCTACTGGCTACTATTATAGACACATAAACGAAAACAATTTACTATTCTGTAGAAATCACTAAATTATTGTACAATATCACACTAGCTATTTCAATTTCCAACCACTTTATACCATTGTAATAGTATTTAGTGTAGCAGTATTTAATTATTTACTCACTCGTTTTCTATTGAGATATATAAATTAAAAACAATTTAATGTATTTTATTTTTTCCTAGTATATTACATTATAATATAGAGACGGCCTAAGCTACGAGTTTTAAAATGTTCCTTTAAGACAGATGCGATAGATTGGCAGGTAGCTGGTTAATAATAATTATTAGTATACTTCTAATGTGATGTACTGATATTATAAATTATAATGGTATTTAACAAGTTTTTTAAAGTTTTGGCGGAATCAGCACGAATTACTAGATACTTATACAGTATTTAAGTATTAAAATGTCAATATTTATACCTATATAGTATTATAATATGTTATTGAAGTTACCTTTACACAACAAGTTGTTTAGGATACGTATTGATTTTTTTAACTTTTAGAAATAAACAAACAATTAAGATTATACATAGATAATTATGTTTTATTGTGTTTTCTGAGTAACATTAAGGAAATTTTAAGAATTTATAATGCTTTATTTTTCATAATCAACATAAGAAACTAACATGTATATGTTTCAATTTTAGCAATTTGTTTTTTTTATCAAATTACAAAATGTGCAATATCCTTAAGGGGTTTTACAAGCTCTAATCTTTTAATACATACCTAACCTAGGAAGATTGCGAATTTTATGTATCTAGTTATATGTTTTATAGTCATGATGCTTTAAAGTTGTGTAAAATACGACCTTAACACAATGTGTTTGATTGTTAGTTTTATTTAACTATTCAAACTTTAGGATTTTACTATACTAATCATTAAGATATAAATATACATTCTTCTAATCAATATATTCCAAGTTTATCTACTTGTTTTAAAACCCAATTATGAATAATTTTTTTTTATTGATGTCCACTAATTTCCTAGTACAGGTGCAATTTTTACTTTATTATATTATAAATAGCAATGACATGCAGTAGTATATCTATTTGATAAGTAATGGGTAAAGTTTTATTAAAAGTAAGCTTATATTATAATATGTTTTAAACATGTAATACAACATTAAAAGGATATCACACTCGCATGTGATGTCTCCGTGTTACATACTTACATAAAACATAGCAAATTTGAATTCAGCAGAATTCTTTAGCTTCAATATTAGAATAAATTTAATTATTGTCAAATTTAAAGGTAAGATTATTACCTAAAGAATCACATACCTACGTTTTTATTGATATTTTTATTTTAAAGTGAATTATGAACATTTTAAAGTTTTAATATTTTACATAGCTATAATACATAGTTAAAAATTAAAATATCGATAAAAGCTTATGTTATATCCTAGTACCTAGATAATATTTTTATTTTAGGCTTTAAGTTTAATAATAATAGGTAAATTTACTCTAGTATTAAAATAACAACATAAAATGGATTCTGCTGAATGAAAATTTGCTGTTGAATGTATATGTAAGACGGAGATAACACATGCAGATGTTATGTCTCTCATAATAAATGTTTAATTTAAACGAAACTAATAGTGTACACAAATACAATACATAAATATAAATAATAATATCTTAATATAAGTGAAGTATAAAAAAAAATTAGAGGACATAACGGTAGTATTTTTTTCATTTGTTATAGCAATAATAAACGGAAATTGTAACAACGTTAAAACAGAATGCAAGTATTATAACTGCTTGGTCGGGAACTTATTAAGTGGAAGGATCTTTAAAAAAAAAAAAGTTTTAGCGATAAGTGAAAAGTTTTCTGGGACTGGTATAAAACTATTCTTCTCCCTTGTAATTATTTGTTCTGGAAGCCAGCGTTTTTATGTGCTTGGACCCATAGATATTGGGGTGAGGCGAGTGGTTTTGAACTCGGTATATTTGAAATCTTTTAGGACGGCAAATTAACTCGATCCTACTAAGTCTTTTGTTTGAAAATAACTTTTTTTCATTGGATAATCATTTGTGGGGAGCTTCTGTCTGAAATAACTTTTCTTCTCATTGGATAATTATTTGCTTTCAGTCTCTGTTTTAATTTTCAATATTTTCTATACATTAATGCGGACACTTACGAATTAACCTAGTTTTCTAAAAGAATTGTCCTATAATATGTTTTGAATAAAAATGACGTATTTGAAAAATATGATTATTTTGTAGTTGCTTAACATAAAAAACACAAACCGTGAAGAACAGAGACACATTACTCATAAGTATTTTTTAAAATAGTATTATACATTTTCTATAGGTCATATATACATTATTTTTATAAATATTTTATAATTTATCATTAATATGAGTTATATATAAATTCATGTATTTATTTTATTATACATTTTTTTTTTTAGATAGTTCTATCATAAAAATCTTATGTATTCATATAGTTATTGAGCTAAATCTTTAGTACCTACGTGATTACATTGCACGATATGTATATTTAGCTTATTTCATAATTTATTATATTATAAAGCTCAAAGCTGTTAATAGTTTATATATAATATTTTTTGTTTGATCAAATGTGAACATTGTGCGTATAATGTATGTATATACCACATTACTACCTATTACTTCTTTAGTTATCAATTGACTATGTACAACAAATGACCATTGAAATTTAAGTTTCACATAGTTTTTAAACATAGTAGATAAATGGATAGAAATGGTAAAATAATAGTTTATATAAATTTATATTGTCGGAAAATAATCATTATTGTTAGGTATATTGTTTCAAATTTCTAAGAAAAATAAAATGGAAACTAAAATGTCATTTTTTATTATATCAAACCCACTAGAAGAAGTGCCAATATTAAACGTAATCAAGTTAAAAATGAACCTTTTTGGCCTAATAAAATAAGTAACGTATTATTTTTATTAAATTCGAATTGTTGTCATCAGCGGGTTAAAATATTAATAATTAACTTTAGCAAATTCAAAGGTGTCAGTTTTTTACCATATCAATATACTTATTTCTGTAGAATATTAAGTAGGATAATTATTCTTCACTATTATAACTAGCTAGACGTTTTGATATTTTAATGATATTTTTAGCATAAATTAGCACACCTATTACATTTTAATTGATTTTTTTTATCTATAGGTAAAGTGTTATACATTAGTTATTACTTATTAATAAGAATCGGATTTAAATAAATAATAAAAAAAATCATAAAATTGTTTGAAAGAAGCAAAAACAATGTATGACCAAAAATTAACTTAAACTATAGGTATACAATTAAATAATAATAATAATAAAAAAAAAAAGAAATCGAAAAATTAATTAAAATTAATAAGAATTAACTACCATATTGTATTCAGGTAGATTTTCAATTGTGAGACTGACCGTATTATTAGACAAAATGTTTTTATACATAAAAAACGAACGCTCTACCTACTTATATTTATTATATTTAACTTATTATGATAATCAATTAAAAATAAAAATTATTTATAAACTAT
>VUJU01003814.1:0-23067 GCA_009835225.1 Aphis craccivora | reverse complement strand
ACGTCAGCGCATTTAACTTCAGGTGGTTTAAAAATTAGAAATACTACTTGTAAAAAATATAAAAATATTATAAGTAAATTATTCCCCACTTCTGGTGGTGGTGGTGGCAGCTTGTCTATGAAATTACAGAAAAATAACTTAGTTTATTGGGATAACCCGAATGAGTTAGTTGATAGACTTCGGTTACTTCTAGCGTCGAAATCAGCTGGCAATACAGGTGTTTCAAATGAGATAATATCTATTTTCAAGGAATTACGCGAGGCTGGGTTAATTAAACGAATTCCAAATGTCTAAACGTGAAATTGCTATTGAACTCCACAAGACGTCGAGGAAAAATTTCACGGGGCGTAGAGTTAACATATATGGAAAAAATGATTTGTGGCAGGCTGACTTGGTTGAGATGATACCATATTCAAGAAAAAATAAAGGCTATAAATATATTTTATGTGTAATTGATTGTTTTACTAAACTCACATGGGCTGTAAATTTTTTGAAAATTTAACTATATATAGATTCCACTGACATTAACATTTGGTGAAAATTTCAAGTATTTTCAGTGATTAGTTTTTGAATTACAACCATAAAAAAATTTGATTTGGTCGAAAACTGGTTTTGCGTAAAAATTCCCTTTTTTCCGTCATTTTTTTTTTGTTTTTCTCAATTTTTTTGAAAACTGTTGGAAAATGTTAACTTTTTACCTCTATAATGCACCAAGGATATTCACTTTTACATCGGAAACCACCCCCATAGTTTGAAATTGGAGCATTATTTCGACTAGTTATGCTGTACACAGACACAAAAACAAAAAAAAAAAAAAAAAAAACACACATCATTGTAAAATCAATACATTCTTCACTTCGTTCAGAATCTAAAATAATTATAATGAAAATTCAATACTTTTGAAATCATTACTTGAGAAACCACCCTAAAAGTTGAAAGTTTAAATATTTTTATTGCTCCATAAGGTAATGTCACTGTGACTGACAAAAAAAAAATATTTTAAAATTAATACATTCATTGCTCAGCTCCGCGTAGAATCTGAAATTATATATATATTTTTTTCAATTATTATTATCGAAACGACCGTCTGGGTCTTTATCGAAGTCTTTTTTGCTTGAGAGGGGTAGAGTGCAGTATTTAGCACGTGTACCCCCTTCTCTTAAGAAGAGAATATTCAGGTGTGTGGACTTCACTCCCAGTTAGGGTGGCCAGATTTAAAATACAAAAATACGGGACGTTAATTATTTTTATTATAAATAAACATTTTTGGATTACAACTTAACAAGCTATAAATATATTTTAATATTTATTAGTATTAACTGTTAAGAGGATGTCAGCGCACTATTTGTTTTCTTTCTCTGGCCCACATGCAACATAGACAAAACGCATTTACGCAAAATCATTTTTTTTTATGATTTTAAGTAATATTTGAGTAAAAACACCCATTAAAAAAAAAGAGAATAATATTTTTGAGGAAATGACATATCGATTCGTTAAAATTTGGTCTCAAAACAATTTAAACATCGTTTAAATTTACAACATTACCTATTTTGTTTATTTTGAAAGTCAAATAACAATTAAATACATTTAAACGTCATTATGTATACATTGTGTACCTGCGGTGTTTAATAAGTTTGAAAACTCTTAATTATTGCATGCACATTTTAATACCTACATGAAGCAATAACAGATAAAACTGTTGTACATTTACAATTACACATATAGGTAAAACGTCATACCTATAGTCATAGTATCGATTATGTTATCAGTATCAGTTATTATTTATTAGTCTGAAGGCGTATTTAGGATTTTGCTGCCTCGGGTAGAATTTTTTTTTATATAATATATAAAGAGAGAGACCTCACCTAATCCACGCTTTGTAAGAATTTTCGTAAAATAATCTTAGCGGTTGCTTTTTTATTATTTTTTTTATTTAACTACATATTGTATTCTATGTCATGGAATTAATAATACCTGTATTTATATACATCAATACTTGGGTAATTAGAATAAATTTGAAAATTTCATAGAATTAACAATTTAAAAAAAATATAATAGTAACAACATATTAATTATTTAAATAATCAAATTTCATTCTTCTTGCTTTCATAATTTGTATGACTATTCGATATTTAATACTGAAATATTTGATCGTCGATCTTGTCCAATTGAGTTCCATAAATAGTATTTGTATTATTTTGAGTTTTGAAAAAGATTTTTCTGCAGTTGCAACCGTTATCGGCATTGTCAAATAAACTATTGAAGAAATACGTTTGGGTGCATTTACCCAAAACAGATAACACTTTAGGGCGTAAATCCATAACATGTTTGGGCGTAATCTTTCCCTTCATAATAGTATGTTTGGGCGCATTTATTTCTTTGCATATATTAACATATTTTACTAAATTTGAGCCTATTAGTGTTACCTAGAAGACACCGCGAGGAGAATGGTTCAATAGTTTTCCAAAAATGTTAAAAGATTTTTTTTAAAAAACCAATCTAATTTTTTTAAATTTTTTTATTTATCAATATTATTCTATATTATGATCTTTCTTATTAATTAATTACTTTTTTTTTTTTTGCAAAACCGTGGTCCTAATTTTTAAATTAAATTTAATATAGACTTATTTATGTTTTATAATAA
The DNA here is from genome assembly GCA_009835225.1 of Aphis craccivora. Taxonomy (NCBI): domain Eukaryota; kingdom Metazoa; phylum Arthropoda; class Insecta; order Hemiptera; family Aphididae; genus Aphis; species Aphis craccivora. The sequence goes on along the minus strand of VUJU01003814.1, from coordinate 20,423 downwards.
CATAATATATTTATATTATTAATATTACTCAAAATATAAGTCTTTCGATTACTAGTTGCAGTACCTATTATGCCCATAGGTGTCTTCATAAATGCGCCTAAACGGGTCATCCCCATAAATTATACATGCTCCTGATATATCAGAAGAACTTGTAGCAAAATTATTTTCAAGAATAAACGAGGCCAGTGCTTTAATACTATTTAAATTTGTATTCTTTATTATTTCTTTGATTGATAGCAGTTGACTCGTTGTATCTAAACTTATATCTGATTGATACATTTGTATGAATTCATATGATTTTTTAACAGTAATTTCATCTGGTCCCAAAATTAAGTAATTAAGGTTTCAAAAAATTAAAGATATTACAAATATTATGTAAGCCTTTAAATGATATTTAATTTGACATATTATAATGTCAAAAATTGATAAAAATACTTTTATTTTTAAATTATCTTGTGTGATAGTGATATTTATTAATTACATCTGTGAAATTTTTAAAATAAGATAAAGATAAAATACCGTATTAATATATGGCCAACTATGGGCTCCTTGTCAAAAATAACTTTGGATCCTTTGGCAGGGCCTTGCTCTACTTGCTCTGGTACTAATTGCGGCACTGAGTATATAAAGATATTATAAAATTTAATTTAGTTTTGTATTTGGTGTCTATATTTTATCCTCCTTCTAATGTATTACTACCTATTAGTTATGATCACGACCTTGTTTAAATATATACTTATAAATTCAAAAGTAAAGAAATCAAGAATCAGACATAAAGGGTTAAAAAAACTTGGTGAATGATTTGTTTTGGTATCTGTTGTAGAGCTGAGTGATTATGGCTTCTCCGGTGTTGTTAAAATTATTATAATTAAATATAACTAATCTACAATATAATAAATCAAATAAGTACCTATCATCTAAATATTAAAATAAAAATATTATATTATATTGTAGTTATTAATTGTAGGTACCTAAGTAATATGTGATATTTATATTTTCTATACCTACTTATTTTCCTAATTTGACTAGTTGTCAATTTTTATCGGATAAAAGCAAAAAAAAAAGTGCAAGGTCATGTAGTTAGTTACATGCTGTACATTAGGTAAGTGCCTTGTGGATCACTATCATATAATACCTATTATAGGAGTGTTAAATTTGAATCCATAATAGGCGGCACTTGGCTCTTATTAATCGGGAGGGGGAGGGGAATTAATCATAATTTATTGATCCATTTAAAAATCTTCTCATATTAAACTTAACTAATACATTTCACCTAAATTTTACTTATTTATTATCTAAATAAGAACAGATAACATCCTACACTCCTATACTTTTATAATTTATATTTAAATAATTTCCTTGTCAAGTTCCTTGCCATTAATGGGTGGTTTCTTATTCCTATTTTCATTGTATTTTTGTTCTATTACACATACACTTATTATGCTAAATAGTACAAGATTGTGCATCTTAATAAAAAAAAAACCGATCAAGTGGATACCGCTCAGCTGTATAGTAGGTAGGTCAGTATAAATGATGTATTAAATTTGAATCCTATGAGAGGTATCATTGTACACGAAAAACGATTCTTAACGGAGATGATTTCTCAGCCTAGGATATAATATATTAAGTATAAAATATTTTAAATAGGGTGGTGAAAAAGGGGACTTATGTTTTAATGATTTGAATACCCCAAAATTAAACCATTTACAGAAAATACAAATTTAAACAACTATTGCATTTATTAGTTATCATTTATAAGTTAGCATATCAGCCGCCACAAGAAATTTTGCAAGTCAGAATATTTGATTTTAATATTCCCTGCACAAGTAAAAATTTACAACGTAACAACCATTTGTATCTGTTGTTTCATTTACTCAGCAATCCAAATATTATTTTCACTATTGTAATTTTTAATTCCCGTTAAAGTAAGTATTAAAATGGCAATAAATAATTTGTATGTGTCACGCTTTCATCTGGATTATGTTGTCCAGCGTTTTTTTTTTTTTTTTAAAAAATGTACGGAATCGATGGACTTGCATTTTATACCAAGGTTAGATATAATATTATAATAGCTGCTACTAGACTAGACACTAATATAATATTATTATCAGTACGGAATATTTTTGACAATACATTTTTGTACCATCTATCGTGAAAATTGTTTGTTGGTTATTGTACGACGAAATCCACTGAGCAAATAAACTTTTTAGTTTTAAGTATATTTGTATAATATTACTGCATAAAATACTTACATAAAATCATAAAATAATCTGCTAACCTCTACCACCCCCAGGCCGACGACAATAACCAAAACATTGAACATATACATATAACATAGTTTTATAGTATACATTGTATTTTTATTTTGTTTAATAACATATTAACTAATAGCTTTGTCTACATTCTGTTTTAAAAATAATTATTTAATGGTTCTCATTAATTTTATTTACTTATTAATTATTATAATTTATATTAAATTATTAAATAATGAATTGCCCCGACCATTCACCCATAGACTAGGTATATGAACCTTCTGCTGCACCCGTGCTCACGTCTATGGAGTACTCATTGGGTACTTTATTACTCAATGGGAGTACCCCTTAGGTATATTATTAATCAATCAGTCACGTACCACTAACAATGACTAAAAAGTAAAAATATAACGATACAAATTACACAATTAAATACTTTACTTTTTACTTAAATACATTTATTTTAAATAATAAAGCAGTAAAATACTACAATGTAATTGTTTAAATTTATTACTTTTTTTTTTTAAATTAGATATGAATTAAATAGCAAATTTTCAATGAGACCAGAATCGAATATTTATTTTTAATTTTCCGTTTTACCACTATACGGACATGTAGTCTTTCGCGTACCACAGTTTGAGAACCGCTACGCTAACCCCTAAAATATGTTTTTTTTTTATGCAAAATGAAAAAAATTCCTATGAATTATGTACCTACTTATTTTATGAATTTTAATGATATCTTACTCCCATTTAACTGAATACACTAGAAATAAATATGCAAAATCATAAAAATCCGAACTCTAGTTATCAATGTCTGACATAGGAATACGTACAACACAAAAACTCTCATTGTACAGTAGAACCAACTCTGTGATACCTTTCTTAAATATTGGAGTGAATGATGTATTATATTTAACTGAAAGTATTTGAAATCGTTTTAAATTCAATCGATTGAAAATTGCTGGTTGTAGTTTCTAAAAATAATTTTTTTTAAATATACCTAAGTTTTATTTGTATTATTTTTAATAATTATTAGATGCTTACCAGTGTCATATAATTAGTTCGAATCAGAAAATATAGTTGATTAATTTGTATAGGTACAGTTATTTATATTTATGCTCCTTATTAGGAACCCTTAAAAAAAATACTCCATTGGACACATGGTAATGATAGTTTTGTACTTATACATATTGTTAAGCAATTATGATTTATTTCAATTTCATACGGGTAGTCTGTGGATCTTTAAGTGTTATTTTATTTGGCTGACTAGTACTAATGATAACAGCAGCCTTATCTGTCATCAGAGTCTTGTACTATTGAAATGGTTCCTATCGTCCGTGTGAAGTACTATAACGTTAACAGTTACCCATTATAATCGCTAGATACCGTTGTCATATATGATTTTTGTACAGTCAATAATTCGAGTAAGGAGTTATATTATGTAATAACAAAATAATATGTGAACTGTAGTAAAAATTATGAAAATATGCATTAAATATTCAATAAATAAAATAATAATATTTTAAATATTTGAAAAGTGTAATTTATAAATAAAAAACATGGGCGTATTTTGAGATTCTGATTTTGTTATACACCTACAGTATGGACATTTATTTATCACTTATTATTCAGCACTAGATAATTTGGGGAGTATGACAAAAAAATCATACATTATTTGTAAACTTGTTTCTGCATTTAAAACTGAAATTATGTTTTATGTAGGTACATATTTTTTAATAAACACTTATTATGAGTATAATAATATAATACCTATATAACATGTATTATTATAAGTTTGTATTTTAACTATTTAATTTTCAAACTAAAATATAGTTATATATAAATATAATTCATTAATGCTGTGCAATTAAACATGTTAAATTAGTAACAATTCATTTATCGTACCTATACTATGCATTTTATTGAATATTGTAATTTGTAATATTATCTATTTGATTTATAATAAATGATTAGATTTTGAACGCGCGGAGTGAGGGATGTATTGACGATTTGTTGAAGCTTAAATTTTTCTGAAATCAAAAATGCATGCTTAAAATAACGATTTACTCTAAAATAATTTTAGATTTTTTTATAGTTAAAAATTACTAGTTGTAGAAACTTAAAACGTAAAACACTTTTTTCACTACCCACTGAAAAATATATCCTAGGCTGACAAATAATAATCTCTGTTCAGGATCGTTTTTTCTATATAATGATGGTAATGATACCTATCATTGCATTCAAATTTAACACATCCATTGTAATTGTAATGATCTACTCTATGTCCGAGGTCCATACAATATCTACTATACAGCGGAGCGTTATCTACTTGACCACCCTTTTAATTTCTAATTGCTTATTGCTTATTACTTGTTAAAATTATTTTTTATTGCTTGACTATTATAAATTTCATTATAATTTAATAATAAACAGTTTTAGTGAAATAAACTATGTCGGTACTTGCTTGTATGATAATATCGTAAAAATTAAAAACATATAATACTATAATAATACTTCTTATTACTCGTATTTATCTATATAGGTACTTATACATTATACAGAGTGAACCAAGATACCTATAGTATAATTTATATACTTATGTAGGTAATATTATAGGCTTGAAATTAGCTACATATTAAACTGAGCTTAATTAATGGGTCATTAAAGATCGAATGTTGAATTTAAGTGATTGAACATTCGTTAATTCGATTGATTAAAAATAAAAAAGTTTATTTGAAAATTCAATTTCAACATTATTAAAAATGGGCTGCAAAAATATTTTTTCATTAGGTATTTAAGATTGCAGTTTATTTATCATAGTGTTACTTTATATTTTCTCTTTTATTTTATTATTTTATTTTTACTGCTGTGACTTAATTCCGGTAGATTTCCTAAATTCTAACTAAATCCGCCAGAGTCCAAAATTCTCATTTGGAATTTTATGTTAAAAAACCTTAAACATATTTTTAAATTACAAACATAAAAAAGTATAATTAATGAGTAAATAAAGATTAATTATTCCATTTATTTTTTGCAACATTTAAGTCATAAAAACTTTTTCTATTTATCTTTATCGGTACCTTCAACTAAGAATTCTCTAAAATTTTACTATAAAATTTTATAATTTTTTAAGTTAAAATTAAAATTTATAATTGCTATTTAATTTACCCTACCTTGTTAGTTACCATACCTTTATATAATGTTTGAGAGAATAGTTAGTATGATATGATCTTTATTTCTTTATTTCAATTGCAAAGGTTTCAATGAAAATATTTTGTATAAAATGGAAATTGAAAAAAAAACCCATTTAAACCTTGTAATGACTATCAAGGGATTGAAGTAGCCTAAACATATTATTGGCGTATATTAAGGCATACGCCTTTTGCCCCAATTCAATGTTCCTGCGTCATTTAATCTTATAATTTATTACCACATAAACGTTATAAAGGGTTTACATAATGTGCTGAACTTAATCTTACTCTATGCGATTATGTTATTCGGAACTACATTTTAAATATCATTCACTCAAAAATCTATGAGGCTATTGAGGTATCCGCTTATAAAATTATAATTATTTATATATGTTATGCTCAATTCAATAAAAGTCTATGTCTTGATCTTTGATGTCATTATTTTTTAAAACGAAATTGTAGTGTTAATCCACGTGATAAGAACCCGAATGTTATTGATCGTAAATTTTGATTTCTTTTTAAATATTTGAATATTCAGTTCATAAACCATAACAGTGCCGTAGTTACTAGTTAGAAATTTACATGTGTCCTATACAGTCGGTTATAATATTTTACATTTTTTTTATAGATATATTGTAAATCATTTATTTGTTGCATCACGTACGTAAAAGAGTACTCAACACAAAAAAAAAAAAAAATTTTTTGAATTTTTTTTAAATGTTAAATGATTGTAAATATAGCTATATTATGATTTTGTGAAAATCGCAATGAAAAAAAATTTAGAATAGCCGCGTGACGTCATTGGGCACAGCTCATCGAAATTGCCTATCTTATAGCTAGGTGTAAAAGTTTCTCGCTTTATTTAACGATTTACCAATCTACAAATTTTATTTTTGAGATTTGATTCACGTATATATATGTGATTTTCTGTGTTTAAGACGATAAAAATACTAGAATTAAAATATAACATTAAGTTTTTTAGATATTTTATTACACTTTACAGTGGATTTCCATAAATCGCTTTAACGAGCCGTTTAACAAAAATACCAATTTTAAGATTTTTAATATTTAACAATTATTTTTTTAGGTTTTATTTTTACTTTAGGATGTTAGGTATAGAATTATAGAATATATGCTATACAAATTTGGAATCAATTTTAAGTAGCTAATCTATTTATTTAAGTTGATTGTTAACATAAATAAAATTGTTTATTTTTTGATGAAACTGATAACAAAACGAGTAATGATCGTCTATATAACTATGGTCTCTGAATGCTAAGTGTATAATTCAATACTTGACACGATTATCATTATAATCATTAGGAAAGTTATATTCCAAAGCATGAACAACTGTATTACTAAAACTTTTTAATGAGTATTCTGATTAAAAAAAAAAAAAAATTTGAATGTACTGAGATATTGATAGCACTGTAAACCTTATTTACTTTTTCTTCCTATGATAAAATAATGTATACAACTATATAAATTATAATGATCATATATCTATAAAACCATGGTTAGTATTATTTGTATTAATTATTAGATAATATTTTAACCTAACAAGGTACTTATTAGAGCATACTTATAGACTTGTCTTTATAGAATTAAAATATACTTTATAAATACTTAATTTTTATTAAGTACTTATCTACCTAACTTTAGTTTTTAAATTTTCAGTTCAAAAACGTTTACATATTTTAGTCTCTTTTAAATATTAAATTTATGTGGAAATGTGAATGTGAAATAATAAGATTTATTTATAATGAATGTTTAAAATTTGGTCATTTCTACTCGTAATACGTAATATATAATTTAAGTTATTGGAGCACATTCATAACTTACTTAGCTAAAATTAAATTAAAATATATATTATTATAATTTATAAATGTGTTCTAAATGTATTTAGGAATTCAAACCATATTATTTTGTTAAACTATTCAAAAAGACTTAAATTCGTAATTTAATCATACATATTATTATGGAAAAGTCACTCCTAGCAACTAGACTAGTAACAAGAAATGGTTTTTCGTAAATATTATTTATTTATGAATTTAGGTAAAAATAGAGCTTATAAATATTAAACATTAAACTATTAAAAAAGATTAGGAGGTTTTGAGTTTCAAAAGTTATTTTTGATAATTTGTACAGTTAATAATTTTATTGATAATAGGTATGAGAATATTTATTAATTATTATAGTTAAAAACCATTTGTCTACTAAAATTAAAGTTAGTTGAAAGAATTGAAAAGGCCTTTGGTTATACTCGAGAGTTCAATTATTATAAAAATGATTCTTTTACACTGTTTGCCATGCTTTGTCTAGCGTACGGCAAAAGTGTATAGTGTTATAGAATTTTTTTTAAATATAGTGACTAGAAGTAGAAGGTAGATAGTATTATGGTACACAAAGGATGTATTTACTTAGTAAATACTAAACATGGTACGATATATGCATATAAATATATTATATACTTAACCATTTAAACTGTTTTTTAATTTGATAAGTTTTCAGAATATTTGTATACAAATCTTTTCGCAGTTATATATTTTTTCAAACCTTTTATCGTATTGAACAGTTATTTTTACTGTAATTTTATATAATGTGTATTTTTTTGAAACTGTGTACATCATATTGTTTGATCTTTATTCTATATACAAAATAGTGTTTTTTCCTTAAATACTGCGGACGTTTTATTTGATGAAAGAAATCCCTTTTTAGTTTTGATACATTTTAAAGCTATAAACCTATTTGTATGTGTAATGGTAATTTCACTACAAAAAATATAATTTAAGGGAATATTAGAGTACTTAATATATATACTTAAAAATTATTTTTAACGATATTCTAATTGATAAAATGTTATTCAGTTATTACTTTGGTTTAAATGTACACCGATATAAGATTATCCTATACGCCTCCACAAAATACACCACTTATATTCAATATGAGTAATAAAAACATGTTATCAATTATTACACAAAATATTAAAAAACTTGTTTTGTAAAGAATGATGACAATTTACAGTCTACAAAACAGTCACGTGCAGAATTACACCACAAGCATATTTAGAAAAGAAAATATCTGTTTCAGAATAATAAATGTGGTAAATATCTAGAGAGCGTTTATGGTAGAATAATATCGTAAAATGACTGAAAGCTGAAGTTTGGTTTTTGAAAATAATATATATTACAATTTAAAAAATACATATTTCTACACATATGAATATAAAATAAAAAGAGTGATTTACAACTATACAAGGATATTAACGGCTGAGATGTTAAATATATATCCAAATATTACTGTTTGTTGAAATTTCACACATAAACCAACCCATCTGCCAGGAGGCCTTTGCAAACATAATTTATTCCGACAATGTTTATTTTGGAACTCTTAAAATTTTTTTATGATAGTATATATTTTTAATTATAGCTTTATAGTATTAAAATATTAAATTTATCGTTAATTTTATTATTATTATTATTAAGTTTTAATATTGAAATTTTATTTTCCTTAAATATATGTATACTGAACTACTAAAAACATTATAGATATAAGTATAACTAATTCGATTTTCTTCTGAAAACTAAATTTATTTGGTATGAGATAAATAAAATTGTAATAATAATCTTAACGTATATTTAAAAAATGTTTTAATTATTTTTTTATGTATTATATCTATTCTGTGCAATAAATGCGTTTCAATGGAGAAACACATATTTTAAGTATTTTAATCATTGGACAGGCTCTCAAGCGTAAATAACTACTAACTGTAATTTTGCTTTAATTGCCAGGAGGATTTACATGACCATTCATAAAACATGCATTTTAAGTATTGAACAAATGAAGAATTTAGTAATTAAGAATATATTCAGCTTTAGATGATTTATTTTCATTTACTCACCCCATTAAGCCCTTTATCGCAATGGGATGGATTTACATTTAAGTGAAGTGAATTCAAATCCTGCATTTTTGTTTTGAGAGTAATTTGCTTTTCATTTATCAGTTTGACACGAGTTAATCGAAAATAAAAACTCCTTAAATATCAAAAATCGTTATCAAAAGTTTATCTACTCAAAGTTTCAAATATCTTAAAAGTTATCTTGGTGAACTCAATTTTCTTTTTCGTTTAACAATCAAATGTCTCGGGGGGAATGAAAACTAGTAAATGATTTTCGAAAAACGTCAATGTGAACATAGTCATAGCTCAGAGCACAGTATAACCCAAACTTGTAAGTTTTATACATTTGTATTTTAGAAACATAAAGCCTATAATAGAATATTAACACATAATATGGTCTAATATTATATTATTATAGATTTTGTTAGGTATATAGATTGTATAATTTTTGAAATATTTTGACTCTTTTTGAGCTAAATAAAAACATTCAACATTTTAGATTTTTTTTTTTATATAAATATCGATAAAAGATTTTTTACTTAGTCTGATAACTTGATAACTTAATACAAAGTTCTACATAAGTTGTTATTTAAATTATTTAAAATTGTAAAAGATAAATAAGCAGATTTTTTTTTTATAAATTTTTGAAATTAAAATGTTGATAAAAATTGTTAAAATCATGAATTGTTACAAAATATTTTGTTGTTAAAAATGTATAAAGTGTTTAATTTTTATAGCTATAATGTGTTAAGATTTTATACAAGCTTTATAATAATAGTTCATTTACTGAAACCTAAAAATGAAAACAAAATTTATTAATTAACATATAAAATTTGATATTTATTATCTTGTAATTCAAAAATTTATTTTTGTGGTTTTTAAAATTTGTATATAATATTAACATATTGTTATGGTATACATAAAAAATGATATTTAAAATTTTTTTTAGATATTTTTTATTGATAACTTACCACAGTGTTATTTAAATTTACTTTTTAGTATAACTACCTAGTATATTTAGGTAAAATTTTGAATTACATATTTTTTTATTAAGATTCGTATTTATTGATCTTTTATTACAATCATAATTTATCTTACTATTTTTGTTACTAAAATAAAAACTATACGAGTTATAGAAAAGTTCATACGTTTATAGTTTTATACAAAGGCGTAGTTAATAAATACATTTCGTTTGTACTACCCAATCAGACCTTTTTTTGTTTTTAAATAAAATATTTGCACAATTCTGCCACACGAATGGATAAAATCGGACAACTGAATGATTAGTGGATACTAAGAATATATAAAGTTACAAAATAACCATAATTTGTTGTTCTTAAAAAAATATATATATAATTTATGAGTTTAAAATAAACATTATTTTATTTGAATTATACTTATTGTTATGAAATTTTGCTGAACATATTTTTTTTTTGTTTGTTCTTAATTTTCTATTTAATTTAACTTAAAATGTTCGTGAATATAAATAAATACATCAATCATCCATTCATCAGCTAATATTGGGATATTAAATAAACACCGTGAAAAAAACAATATTTGTAACAATAGTGGTCGTATTTATTTCAAATTGAACAGCCATAAATCATAATACTTATATAGTATAATGTATAATAAATGTTGTTTTGTATCTAGAGCAAATGAAATGAAGGTTTGAATATTATATTTCTTTTCATGTTTAATGTGCTTGTTTATTATCGTTTCTTTATTTATGTGTAAAATAATTCGTTATCTCAAATTTACGTCGCATATTATATTATATGATTTATACGTTGAGTTCTTTATTGTGGTAGGCGTGTGCCATTTTTTGCCGGTGGAAATCTCTTGACTATCGTATGTTAGTGCGAAGTGTATTCGTAAACCTAACACCACGAGTAGATTCGCTGATGGAATTAAAGAGAAGCTGCTTTAGTACTCTTCAAAGTATATCACTAATATGATACCGACATTCATGTGTATATAAATCAAAAGGTGTCGGATAGTACCAAAGCATATTTTCTCAGTAACCAATAAACTGCTAAGACGGCGTTGGAAATTTTACACTCCGGTTCGGTATTATAGTTACGGTGGTAAATTTACACCTATCTAACTATGCATATACAATGTATATTATACATATATAATATATATATATATATAAATATATTAATGATATGTTCACCATAAACTTTTGTAACATGAGCCGTTAGTCATAAAAGTAATTCGAATGTTTGAGAAATTTTTTTTTTTTTATGACCTTTTTTTGTATTTTCATTTTAATTTATATACATTTTTGCAAATTTTAGATTTATAGTTTGTAGATTTTATTTTTAAACTAATATTATCTATTACACATTTATATTTTAAAATGGATCATATGTTTAGTAATTTATCGATTATCAATGGTAGTAAAATATTAAAAGATGACTTTTCATCTCTTCATTAAATTTCACTAGTCTATACTGTTCAAAGCCGATTAGCGTTAATCACTAAAAAATAAATACGAAAATGTCATCATAGATGTAATATTAAAAAATAGTAATTTTTATTACAATCATGTACCTATATTATATCGTTAGATACTATTGCACCAAATTTAAAATACATATTATATAAACGTATGTTGATCGATGTTTCAAATGACCACTGACTGCAGTCGTATAATATAAGCACGTAAAATCATGGTCAAATGTTCGTCAAGTGCAGCCATATCAATTGCGGGTTCCGAATTTTCTAGTATCGCGGCCGTGGTGTGGCGGAAAATAGCATACTGAATGCTAATAATATCGGCGGCGGCGGTGGCGACTGCAATACAGACGAAAACTGTGCGTCTGTCAGTCGTTTCGCGGGAGAAAACGGAGGCAGATAATAATATTATTATCGTTTCGTAGCGGTGCAGCGCGCGGGGAGTCTCAAGACGAACGAAAACTACCGGAAAATTTGCTCCAGGACAACCGCGGTGGTGGCAGTCAAGCGTATTATTTCTATTTCCCGTCCATCGTCATCGCGTTTATAGCGAATATATAGCAGAGAACAGAGAAATCGCCCGGCGGCGGTGCTGGATGAGGAGACCCGCGCGTATAATAAATAAAAACGACCGTGGCCCCGAAAAGTTTTTCGACCGTGCGCGGGGGGGGAGATGCAGCACTTCTGTTGCAGCTGCACCCCAGTTCGCGATACAGCTTTATATTATACGTATATACATCCGACGACGACGTCGCGAAGTCGGTGCACGACCGTTTTACCCGCAACACATCCATCTACCGCCTCTCGGATCCCTTACCACGCCGACGCGTGGTGGTAATTATAAATTATCGTCAGTGTTAAATATACATTCATATATATATATATATATATATAAACACTTCATACGAAAACGAGTAATGTCCTGCAGGACCGTTGTTACGGTATACGGTTACTGTAGTAGTAGTATTATATACGTATGTTGCCTATATACAATATACATGTACATTGTATATTACTATAATACAGCCGCTGCAGCTTACCCTTTTCACGATCGTATGCATAATAAAGTGATATGTTTCTTCGGCGGTATTGTTATTACTATTATTCCGCGATTCATAATAATGTATAATATATAGTGGCAGTAGATTTATATTCGAACGTTTTGAACTTTTTTTTTTTTTACTTGGAGTTTATATCAAATGCACAATGCACTTCATAATACGTTCACCGGCGGTATATAACTGCCAGCGATACATGATTGAGCGTGGTCCATTTCTTTTAACAACCCCCGATTGAGCGCAGGAAAAATATTCTCATTTCGCATAAAATGTTTTGTTATGGTCTTTCCAAGACCAGGTCGAGCCATAGACGCGTCTCGAATAATAAAATAGCGAGTTGTATTAATTGTTATCTAAACGTCATGTACTCTATTTTTGTGATATTAGAACAAAATTAGTAATACGCAATTCAACGTCGAGTTGGATTTTGTGTTATTAGTTTAGGGTGGCTCAAAATTAGAATAGTTAATTATTAATTTAACACTTATTTAACGTTAGTTATCAGTCCTTATACCATATAATATAATACGATATATTATAATTGACAAAATCCTAATAATGTTATGAAATAGATCGATATATGATCTATTAAAAAAAAAAATTAATAGAACAAAACTATTTATTATATTTCTGTTCTTATATCTATGTCATATTTTGGTTTTTTTTTTTTTTGATTACTATTTTTTGATTGCATCTAAGTTTAATCGGGTTGTGAATTTGTGAATAATATAAGCTTAATCGAATTTCAATTTATATTGTTTATATTGTCATCCAATTCAAAGTAATAAAATATGATTCATACCTATACTCCTAAATTATTTTTAGAATAGAACATAATATTTTGTTTTTTTGTGTATCCTCTAATTTATTAATAAAAGGTGAATTATAATTTGTATTAGTTTTATGGTACCAATAATTAGTGTTAAATTTAACTACGTGTACCTAAAAAATTGCTCAATTTTAAGATAAATGATTTCTTACGTTGTGCAATATTATTAACAATTCGGATAATATTTTTATTGACATAATTTGAAGGATTTGGGGGTGATTAACACCAACCATTTATGCTATTTTTAGATTGACTAAAAAAAATTAGGGGCTTCAGCATTCCTAGATTTTTTTATGAAAATTGCGACACTTTTTTTTTTTAATGCACAACAATATAATTATTAAATATACAGTTATAGATTACATAATATTATGTCATGTCTACCTATATGAAAATAATAACAAACTCAGGTTATCCCATCATCCCAAGTTTTATATATTTTAATAAAATAAAACTCGAAACATGAATTTATAATTTATGTTAAAATATTAAAACATGTAGAAATGTAGTGAAATACTCTCGAAACAATAAACTAAATCATATCACGATTGTACTCGTTCTTACAAAAATTGTAAATATTTATTATTTAGATTCAGTATTTGAAGTAATATAATAATTTTTAATAACAAAATTCCTCACTTCTTGATAAAAAAATTTATATAAATCATAAAAAACATAAAATACTTTTATTATAAAAACGGTTTTTTTTTTAATTTTAAACAAATACATCTTATAAATCTTACAATAATTCAAACTTGATTCTACCTTTTAAGTTTCCGTTTTCTTTTGAGCTGTTGTGTCTATATTTTATTCACTCCTATATAGAGAATAACGATCGTTTTAACAGATGGAAATTCAATTTTAATAAATTAAAATATATAATCTTTTGCAATAAATAGATTTAGACCCGTTTGAGTTTTAACTAAAAGAAAATAATTTAAATAATGCAATTATTTCTTTCTCTTTGATAATACGTATTAGCTATGAATCGTCATAAACTCTAGAGTAAAGTGGTTTATAAGATTAATTTCATGTTAACAGACTCTTTGTAAAATGCAATTATTATTATTAAAATAATTCTATTGTGCGTGCGTTCATAACACATGTATAATATTATAACTAAAGGGGAGAACGTCAAAAGGATCGGATGAGTGCTTTTTAGTATTTTATTTTTTTTTTTTTTTTTAATCAATTTACCGGAGAGTAAAAATAATAATTTGATTGACGTGGATTTTTTATTTATAAAGTTTTGCGATAAATGAGTACACAGCACATACGCGTCAAGGTATCTATAACATTATAGGTAAGTATACACATAGGTACATAAAAGTTTCCAATATTGCGTTAAATTCGAATTTTTCAATGTACGCATCGGACCTGACGTCGGAACGCCGATAAAATTGTAAATAATAAATAGGATCGCGTTCCCCGAGTTAGTTCCAATAGTGAGTTATGCTCTCCTCGTGGCGGCTATATTATTATGGCGGATATCCACGTATGACTTTGTCGGAATGCGCCTTTAATATTCATGCGGCGCGGACTCGTGTCGTAGTGGCTCCGGACCGCGTACAGGAGCCGTCACGAGCTCTGAAGATACGTGCGCACACGCTGTATACGATGATAAATTCAAGGGACTGCCCGCCGTCGTACGTAATACTCTTACACCGGTTCGCGCGTTATGACGGACAGCGGTGGAGGGGGGGGATGCCGTGTATGGTTGCGGGTGGTTTTTAAAAATTAGGGATTAAAATAATAATGCGTTTGGGTTGGATCGCTCTTTGTAGCTATTAATAATGTAAGCACCGACTCCGCGCGGAGACCCATGGGGGATGACGGTGTGGTAAGCGACACGCGGGGCGGAAGGACGGTACCGAGAAGAGCGCCGCCGATCGCGGGCGGTGGCAGCTCGAATATAGGGTTGCGCGTGTAGAGTGGCGCGGAGTGCGTCTACGGGAAAATAAAGTGCGAAAACGTGGACAAACTGATACGCATCGGCGTCGGTGGCGGCGGCGGGAAAATATGGGCCCACGATAATCAAGAAATATTACCACCCGACTTTTTGCGATAAATCAGCTCCCCGCCACCCTTAACCTGCCATCGCCTATCCAACCAAACCCACACACACACACACACACAACACAACACGCACGCACATAGGCTTCATGACCGACACGGGGTCGAGAGTATACATGTATAATACGTATACATCACTATATCATGGAAAGGGGGTCGGAACGTGTAACAAATGCGAACGCAGTGTGTACGAACGCGCACACATACACACGAACAAAGAGTGAGCGAACACAATATGAATGTAATGTGGTGCTTTGTAAGTCGATTCGTCGAAAGAAAAAAAAAATAGACGACGCCTTGTCTTGTTTTTTTTTTTTTTTGCAACTATGCACTTCCATCGCCGCGTGCCGCATCGTAAAAGCTGACGGAGTATGTGCAGGTGTGTAAGTTGTAGGTACGTCATGATATTATCGCACTAGGTCAGTCTGCAACAATACGCGTATAAGACTCCTTAGGTATACGGGCACCCGATTGACGGAACAAGTTGCCTAACCTACCTTTTTACCCGTTGACGAATATTTGAAGCACGAAATCACTGCAGACGACGTTAAATATTCGGATCGGACAAAATATTTTTAGTCCACGTACATAATTCCACGATCATTTTTGTACTCGAAATTTTCGATTAAATTTTTGCTTTAAAAACCTGTAATTTTTAATATTATGCACGGATTTATCAACATTCACATCATATCATATGCATTTTAAGTATTATAAAACGTGTGCTTTAATAGATATTCAAAATGTCATCAATTAAAAATTAAAAACTATAATTTGATTAAATATACGTAATTCAAATAGATAGATTTAGTAGATAATATATTAAATTGTTTTCAAAGGCTATTTACAATAGAATACTGTACATTGTAAGTAGTCTTTGAATACAACGGTAAAGTTTTGATCAGAGAAATATTTCGTCATGACGTATCTATTACTAAAATAGAATTAAGTAAAATGTCAATATGTATATTTCAATTATGTTTAGTTCTCTTTTAAACATAATAACTAGTAATACTAATAATAATTTGACAGTTTTCGCTTCCTTAGACCTAGCTTTTAGGAAGTTTATTCTCTTCCTCTATTTACCAGATCCAGTATCTTCTATACTAGGGGTGGCGAATCTTTTTTTTGTCAAGTGTCAAATTTATCCAATTACGTTTTTAAAAAATTTTCACGTGTCCAAAGGAAATAACATTTTCTAAGGATAAAAATAGGAATATTATAATTTTTAAACATAATTTATAAATATTAAATACCTAGCATAATCTTTTATAATTTGAATTTTTTGCGTGCCATTGAAATTTGACCAACGTGCCACTTCTGGCACGCGTGCCATAGGTTCGCCACCCCTGTTCTATACCTTATCATCCTCAGTATCATAATACCGCTTATGTTTTTAATACAATTTACAAATTACTAACACATTTTTATGCCCTAAATTAATTTAACCCTATAGCCTAATTTCCTTCTTTAAGGATTAACACTAATATAAACGCTTTTACAGCCCGCGGACGCTACAGTAGTGGTATACACAATATTTTTTCTTCTGTTGTCCTTTTTGTTTTAACAGTCTACTATTGAAGTAAATAAATCTTACTATTGAGCAAAATGGAGCACATTTAAAGTATAAGACAACTTTCAATCTTGCTGACTATTGTAGTTTTATCACGTGTTGTACTCGATACAAAAAACTATCAAAACAATGTTGTAAACTTATAAACTATAACCATTATTTTAGTCATACTCATTTTTTTTATTTAAAAGTTCACTATAATTTTAAAACCCCATTTACAACAATTAGCACCTTTTTTTTTTTTTTTATTAAATTTTAACAAAATTTTTTCTTAAAAATAATCAAAATGTAGCAAATTTATGTAGTACATAAAAATTCTTTGTTTAACACATAAATTTAGTTTATACAATTTAAACGGAATTGCTGACTTTAAAGGATAACTTAAAATCGTGAATCGACTTTAACTTATTCTAATGATGCGTTTAAATGAACGTTAAGTACTAGACAATTTTAGATTATGTATTATGCCTATTTATCTAAATGTTTTAGGAATTTTTTATTTCAATTGTAGCATTATATTTTTGATCCTCAATGATTCCTATTTTATTTTTTACGGTATCACAAATTAAATTCAGAACTGAATTAGAATAATTCCGCTCTGAAAAATGTATTATTCAATAAACGGTATTGTTTTAGCTAGACCTAACTAATTTAGTCATTCCAAATTCGTGATCAATGGTTTACACTAGTTTTACAAATTTTTACGATTGTGTTAATTGAATTATTCAATGAAAAATTTTGTTTAATTCTGCTCATGGCAAACCATCGCTCTCCTGGTTATTATTATATTTAGTCAATAGGAAGCAATGGGTTTAACTTCATGAATGGGACTTTGAATTCGTCGTTGCTTTATTCAGTTAGAAACAATGAAACAATATGAAACAATTATTGTAGTGGAAATTCAATAAAATATAAATGGAACATTTAAAACTTATGGTTGGTTTATATAATTTTAATTAATTAATAATTACCTAATAAATCTTAAGAAATAGTATTAGATAGTATAAGTATAATAGCTGGCAGAATAAATAGTCAGTGAAGTTGGTATGTAGGTAGTATAAACATATAGCGAAGTCTATCTTTTTCAAAACAAGATGTAGGTAGAATTCTTAAAGATAAATGAAACACTTGGTTCCAAAATTATAGTTAAATTAATTTTTTAATATATACTGAAAAAGACTATTATAATGCATATTTTGTTAATTTAATTTACCAAACAAATTTAAGAATTTAGATAGATATTTTA
This sequence comes from Aphis craccivora, assembly GCA_009835225.1. Classification (NCBI taxonomy): domain Eukaryota; kingdom Metazoa; phylum Arthropoda; class Insecta; order Hemiptera; family Aphididae; genus Aphis; species Aphis craccivora. Next base: position 1,838 of record VUJU01003814.1, on the reverse strand, counting down.
TATTTAATATATGTTTTAAATTAGTCTTATGTTTAAAAAGTGATGAAACTTAATAATATGATAGATCATTCAATAAACCAGAAAATGTATTCAAATACATGAAATTCTAATTATGTAGTTAATACCGATACATAAAATAATTGAAGACAACCGGAATATATTTTTTCAAAGCTCCTTTCTAGAAGCTGCTACTACAATGGATTGCATATGTTTGTATAATAATATATTTTCATCAATAGGTATTAGTTGATACCTAAGATGTTTTTACTGAAAATATGATGTTACTACTACCTATGATATTATTAATTTAAGTCTTTAAGTTGAAAACATCCTTCATTTAACTATCTTGTATCTTATTGTTAGATGTATATCTTATTTTATTAACTGCATAAATATTGTCAATATATGTTTTTTTAATAAGAATAAAAACCAAGGAAGTTTCTGTATTGGTAATCAGTAGCAAGTTTCGAGTGTACCTAATCAACATGTTGGAAATTAGAATTCAAATATTAATCATTGCATACAAAAAACGATTCTTAGGCGGAAATAGTGTGTCAGCTTCTTTATTAATATATTGGTATTATAGTAACTTTAAAGTAACTATCTACACATTATAGCATGGAGTAAGTGGGTTTATACCATAAGGTATAAATAGAAATAAAATAAAAATAAATCTAAATATTTTGAACATTTATGCTCTATGTTTTTATGTATATAATTTCTATCCATATATAGAAAATAATATTAATATACGTAATGGAAAGAAGTAGCATATCACTACGATATGTTTTTTGATTTAAAATATATGTATACGTTGTGAAAAGAATATATCTATACGTGTATTATAGAGAATAAATTTATGTGTCGTGAAAAATAGTTATTTTGTTTAAATAACCATAATTTCGTTAAAATTTGAACTTGTCTATAAAAAGGTTCCTTTGCAGTGTTTTTAATACTTAAAAAATTATGTAAGTAAAATGATAAAAATCAAAAGAACATAGTCAAAAATAATTGTATGTGTCTAGAAAACAACTTTATATTATGTTGAATAAATACTTCCATTTTAGGTAAATAAATAATTGTATTTTAATAAAATTTTTCTACGAAAAGAATTTAGGTCCTCCACTTAGTCTACTTGTGTTAAAGCCTAGAAGTTTAATATATAGATATAACATAATTAAATATTACATGGATTTTTACATTCAATGTTTATTTGTTATTCAAAAAACATATATTTATCAAGAATTTTTAAAGTAGCATAGGTATTTATTTCCTTAAAATATGGAAAAGTAATTTGGATTAAGAAGAATTTAGAAAATTTAAATATTTGTTGATAATTTCTAGTATAGGTATTTATTAATAGTAAACCTTAGTTTTTAAATTAGAACAAAATCTCAAACGATGTTGAAAAACCTTTTTTATAAATGTATTTATGAGTTATATTTAAATCCTACACTAAAATCCCCAAAGTACTGACTAGGTACATTGAGTTAATCATTTAATTGCTCACTGGCGTATTTTTCGTTGTTATATAATTTGTGATTATTAGTTATTTTATTATATGTTAAAAATGTCTAATTTTACAAAGGTACATGATATAAAATTGTTTATTGAGTTAATTCTAAGTGGAACTGCAAAAAAAAAAAAGCGGGCAAGTGGGTACCGCTCTGCTGTACATTAGGTGCCGTGTGGATCACTATATATTGTAGGACGGTTAAATTTGAATCCAATGATAATTATCATTGTATACGAAAAACGATTCTGAACGAAGATGATTTGTCAGCCTAGGATATAATTTTCAGTGGTTGGTAAAAAGGTGGTTTATGTTTTAATGGCCT
>VUJU01003813.1:0-23081 GCA_009835225.1 Aphis craccivora | reverse complement strand
ACCAACCACTGAAAATTATATCCTAGGCTGACAAATCATCTTTGTTCAGAATCGTTTTTCGTATACAATGATAATTATCATTGGATTCAAATTTAACCCTCCTATAAATGTATAATAGTGATCCACATGGCACCTAATGTACAGCAGATCGGTACCCACTTGCCCGCTTTTTTTTTTTTAGAAATTTCAATAAAAAAATTGTTGGTTGAGTCAAAATACTTGAATATTTAATACAAAGTTCCTCGTGAGTTAGTCTTATATTTAAAATATATTCAAAAATTATATGAATCCATAAACACAATCTTTTTTATTAGCTTTTGAAATTTAAATATTAATAAAATCATGAATATTTGCAAACAATCTCATAGTTAAAAATGTATAAAAAATGTTGTATAAGTTGCTTAGAGTTGAAAATTTAATACAAAATTTTCCATAAGATTTGTTTATAATAATTATAAAATAAGTTGAACGTTGGTCAATTAAAAAAAATTTAACTAAAGTTTATATTTTTACGAAATCTAATATTCACGTGTAAAATTACAATTGACCATATTTTTTATTTTTGTATAGTAAAAATGTTATTTTTGAGTAAAAACACTTTTAAAATGTTATGTTAGAATCCTCATAAGTTATTATTACTATATTTAACAAAAATCAAAAATACTTAGTCTCAGTTTCATTTAAGTTAAAAATCTTGAATAATTTCAAATTATTTTGTAATTAAAAATGTATACGATGTTAATACTATTAATATCTAAGGCTTGAACATAATACAAGGTTCCTCACAATTTTTTTTTTAGAAACCTATAGCCTTAAAATAACATGAGTGTGATTTTGTTAACTCCAATGCTATTTAAAAACTTACAGGTTTAAATATCAATGCAATTAGATATTTAAACAAAAAAAGAAAAGAAAATATTTGAGTTATTTCGCTGTACTTCAAAAATATTATTTATAGGAACTTTTTACCATTATGTATAGTGTATACTATAAGCTATTATTTACTAAACAGTATACATAGTGCAATTTCCAAAATACCTATTTGAATTGATTTTGAGATACTTATACCATAAACTTATAATTGTATACTTTTGTGATTCATCAGTATTTACTTATAAGTTGATAAAAAATAGTAATATACTAATATTATAATAATTTTTATTTATACGTGTTTTTAGAAAAAATAAATTCAACCTATGTTTTCACTAAATATTATTACCTATAGCAATATAAATACATAAAATAATTTTATAAATATAGGACGACAGACCATCTCCGCTCAGAATTGTATTTTATATACAATGGTTCATCATTAAATTAAAAATTAATATACCTCCAATACAGTCACCTACTTGATGAATAGTAATACTTAATAATACCTACTTAATAATTACTATATACACAGCGACTGTACTGGTTTTTTTTATCTATTTGTTTGTTTTAAATTTTTATAGAGTTATTATTCTATACTTTATAGTATATTTTTAAATTGTTTTATTTACATTAATAATGAGCACAGAACAAAAAATGAAACTTCTCTACAATAATATAACATATAAGATATACTTAACTATATTTTATTATAAATCAACTTATCAATTGTAGAATGTAAATTTTTTACAGTAAAATATTTATTGTATACATGTATACCTATAGTTGTAAGCTCTTTAGAATCAAACTCGTGATATAAGAACCTTCTAGTAATGCACGTCTTCCCCACACCTGAAATACATTATAAAATTATTTGTATAAATATAAGTTTCACATAAATACAAAAGTTTGCTTAAAAAAAATGTATAAATTTAAAATTGTATATTTTATTTTACTATTATTTTAAACTTTTAAAAATAAAATACGGATAAAAAAGAATATATAGGTAGCAGGTAATTAAAATGTTAATAGGTTATATATCTTATTGTACATGGTTAATGGAAGTGTCTTTTGACACCACCTAGAAAGAAATTTAAATTTAAATATTTGATATTTATGTAATAATTTAGTACTTACCTACGTCTCCCACTACAATATATTTAAACAAATAGTCATAACATTCGTTGCTTCTCGACATTCTAAAATACTTTTTAGTTAAGTTATAAATTAATGAAATTACAAAAATATCACAAAGCCAAAAAATATAAAGGCAGATGTTTAAAATATCAATTTTTTGCACTTTCTGAGACATACATAATAAGTAGTAACAGTGAACAAATGACAATGGTTCAATATAATAACCTATATTACTGAAATCAAGAACAATAATAATAATACGTAAACAAAACTATTGATTCTCTACATTTTTGAACTGTTGTACATTAAGATAATAAAAAAAATTAAGTTCAGAGATCAGTACTCAGTAAGTATATAATATACATAGTATATACTGATACATGAATATTATATCAGTATATCACTATAATATGATTGTTTTACTTTCGTGCACTTCCGTTTTTAGATACTAAATTCAAAACCCATTGGTGTTGACAAAAGATAAAAAAAAATCGAACGTTAAATAGCATGTGCGACGATAAAATTAAATGTTACCACGACAACGCGTTGTCCAGTGGACAGGAAATCATTTTTTCCAGCAACTCTGAAAACAAGTAACCCCCGAATAGGCACACTTAGCCATAACGAAGTACATGTACATGTTGTCCGATCTACGTGCAACACTGAGATCCAATGTAAGAATATCTTAGTTGTGTTTTTTTATATACATAAATTCAGTTATATATACTACTACATTAACTGATTCAAAATTTTAGTATCTATTTTACTTATTTATGCGTTTACTATAATATTTTGTCGTATTAAATGTCTATATGATTCACATTATTCAAATCATTATCTATAGTATAGGAACTTATTATAATAATATTTATAATCTACAGGTCAATTTTATCACAAAATATGGAGAGCGATTTGGGTGTGATCTCCGTAGTCTACTTATCAATGTTTTTGGACAATGTACTTTTGACTGTAGTTGGTGAGATAATAATAATTATAAATTATGTTCTTATGTAATAAACACTATTTATAGATCCATAATATTACAAATAGGTACCATATATATATAGTGTACAAGGCATATGCATGTGTTTTGAATAACAGCAGTGTAAAAGAAAGTTTAAAAAAATAATATTCATGTTAAAAAAAAATTAAAATTAAAAATAAATGATGATTATGTATGATTAGTAATATGAAAATAAATCATAGAATTATTTATGTTGTAGTTGATTTTAATTTTTAACCAGCTTAGCTTTGAATGTGAAATAACAATTGAGCTAATAGTTTTTAAAATTTAATTTCAAAATAATTATTCAAACTGCATAACTAAATACACGTAAAAATTACTGAAATAATTATGCTATTATTTAAATTTTTAAATATTTACCATAAGTTTCTACCACACAGTTTGAAATGTTCGAACACAACATCATATGTATGAAAATTTAATTTCAAAACTTATACTACACTTCACAGTTAATATATTATAACAAAGCAATATACTTAACATATAAGTATTACCTATTTAGTATATTATATTAATCTTCTAACAAGTTTTAAGTATATTTATTTGATTAATTTTCATAAAAAAATAAAATGTATTTAAAAAAACCTAACTTTTTACATGTTATTTTAGTTTTTACCAAAATCAACGACTATTTATGACGAAACACAATTTCATAAATTTGTTGAAAAATAGTTTACAAACATTGAAGATTGAAATTTTTTTATATATTCCATATTCGCTGCAATAAATTCTATATTTGTATACAATTATATTTCATAATATAAGTTTTAAAAAAAATTTCAATACAGCTTTAATCCATACATATTGAATCCAAGTAAAATCTATTACAGTGCCAATTATTCCTGAACATTTATACATACAATGGATCACCAATACAACACATTTTGTAACTAATGTAACTAGAAGAGACCAACCGCTTCTTCCTAGGTAATATGGTTTAGATTTTATTTGATATTTATATTACTCCGTAAACATTTGAAATGTATTTAGTTCACTGATCAAAATGAAATTACAAACATTGGAAAATGAAAATGAAACAATAGGCGTCTTGTTATCTTCTAAAGCTATTGTCCAGTTGTTTATGAATCCTTTAGTGGGAATTTTAACATCATACGTCGGATACAGTTTACCTATATTCTTTGGATCAATTCTTTTGATTATAATATCAGTTTGTAAGTAATATACTTTAAAATTTTAATTAATCTAATTTATAATATGTATATATATAGACTTCTTAACTTACAATTAACATAATATCTAAAATATAATTAAAACAAGATAAATACACTTATAGCTAATATAATACATCGGGAATAATTTATTATGATGTCATAATAACAATAATATAACATATAAAGTATTATATTATGTTATAAATGTTATATATAATACAGAATATTATTATAGTAATAATATAACAATTGAATAAGTAACTATGGTTATATTATATAAACTTTAATTTTATCTATTCTATTACAAGCAAAATCAAATTGACAAATTATCAATAAACTGCATGAATATTTTAGGTTTTAGATTTATTAATTTAAATATTCACACCAAACATAATATTTTATTTTTATAATTGTTTTATCCATCATAGTTAATAGTTATTTTTTTAATCCAATAACATTAAAAATACTTACTAAAATTACAATAAAACACAATAACAAAAATTTAAAACGAAAAAAAAAAGAATAGATACCTGTTATCAAAATGTATTTATATACAATACAATACTTATATATATTTATATATAAATTTATGAATTATTTTTATTAAATAAGAAAACATACTAAAATACATTATAATATTAAATATTATGGTACATAATAAATTTTAATTAACGCCAATATAAATCATATTCTTATTGTTTATATTCAATAAATCTATATTTTTAAATAGTTGAACTAAAAAAATGTATTTTAAATGTAATCTTTTTTAAAAGTAAAAACAAAATATATAGTTTATTCTCAATATTTACTAATATATCAAATTTTTATTTATATGATATTGGTTTATGGTTATTTATTCCAATATATTAACCAATTTATTAATTATTATTGTATTTTTAACTATCAAATTACTACTCAGTTATATTATTTACCTATTTTTTTTTTTTTTAAATACAGTGTTTGCGTATGGAGAGACTTTTGTTTCATTACTACTTGCTAGAAGTCTTCAAGGAACTGCTTCAGCACTGATCAGTGTTTCTGGTATAACTTGTTATTAAATAAGATTAAATATAAGGAATATGTATAATGCATATATATATATATTATTATATACTTAATACATTATATATATTCATAAGAACTATATTTCAGGTATGTGTTTAATTGCTGATCAAAATCATATGTCAGATTTAAGACGCAGTAAAGTAATGGGTCTAGTCATGGGAAGTATAGCCTTAGGTGTTTTAGTCGGTTATCCATTTGGTGGCATACTTTATTATTTTGTTGATAAGTCAACACCATTTAATGTTATAATATGTGCCATAACATTCAATTTAGGTAAGTCATGTTTGAAAGTTTAGAAATATTAATATACTCAAGAAAAAAAGTAATAGTAACAATTAAAATCACTAAATGTAATATATATATTATTTGTTTTAATATTTCGAAAGATAAATTTCAGTAAGATAGTTAAGATAGTTTTTAATACATTAAGTTTCACAGGTTAGAATAATAAAAATATTATAACAATATGTGTTTAATAATAAATTATGATAGTATATTTAAATATGAAATCGTCAAACTTTAAACTTGGCTATTCATAAAAATGTGTGTTGTGTTATGCTAAGTATCTTTTTAAATACCAGTAAAAAAACTTATGAGGAATCTTAACTTATATTTTCAAGCTATTATTATTGGAATTAGAAAAATATGTATAACTTTTAAATTAAAAATGATTTAGATGGCATTTTTGTGAGAATTTTTTTTGTTTTTGACAAATATTATCAACATTTGATCTCAAATAACACTCACTTACAACCAAATTATGACTATATGTTCTTGATATTTTTAATCTCTATAAGAATAATATACGAAAAACTTTTAATTAAACTCTCAAGCTTTTAGACTTAAAACCTAAAAAAAAAATGTTTATTAATATAAGTACTAATTTGAAAAAAATTTTTGTATTTTAAAGTCTTTTTAAATCAAACGGATCTAATATATTTTAAATATATCTAGAAAAGTCATATTTTTAGTCTTTCCAGATTTTTTTGAAAAAAAGTGTACTAAGAATTGTTTGAAAAGCATGTTTACTACTTCAACCGTGATAAGAAACCTAAAAGCTACATAAAAAATCACATTCATATAGTACTTTAAATATTATACATTCACGGTCAAAATTTAAAATTATTTAATACACTTAAGCTTTTAAGTAAAAAAATTTACAAATGTTTACAAATAATTGTATGATTGCTGCATGCAATTTCATTATATTAATATATACCAATACACCTACTTAGGTACGGGTGTGTGAAAATTTAATTTCGAATAACCTTCATCATTTAAAGTCTGTAATATTTAACCAGTGTAAAAGTGTAATGATAAATTAGATCTACTAGAATTGTTTAAAGACTGAAGCGATTATTTTTATTTATTATTATTATTTTTTTAAAATCCTATAACATACAAATCTTACAACTCAAATACATTGATTTTTTTTTTTTAACTCAATTAAAATATAATAAATGATAAAAACAACATACAAGTACAATAATTAGTAGAGATAATTAAACAAATATTTTCTTTTTCAGGTCTACAACTTTATGTTTTTAATTTTAATCTAGTAAAAAAGGTAAGTATTTCAAATAATATCTAATATAATATTCTATCAATCTATCATGCATCTTAATTTTCATAAATATAAAAATTTAAATAAGATACCGGTATATTTGCTTTCAAAGATATACAATACATACCTATATTTAATAAATATATTTATACAATTTGATACAAACATGAAAACATGATACATGAATATATTTACAATAAAGTTATTAAGTCATTTAAACAAATCTAATTTATACAATACAAATGGCCTATTTAAATTAAAACGGTATTATATGAAAAAGTTAATTTCAGCTTTCATATTTCAAATATTATATTTTCGTATTATTAACAATGATTATGTAATTAATTTACTTATTATGTCGTTAAAACACGCAACTCGGTTATCCTACTATGACATTTTCTATCTATCTAACACTTAATGTATTTTTGAATGAAAGTTTTTTTTTTCTTAACAGTTAAATACGTTATATTGTATTTTCTCGCTTACCTATAGAAACATTCTGCGTTCATTCATTCTCATTATCTCAACTACTTGTTCCCTCATTTATCATCTAGTTTAACCCCTAAACTGTTCCCAAGCTTTGTGTCCTCTGAAAATAACATTTTATATTCCTTTCCAAATTCTTGAGCTTCTTCTCCTTCCTCACCTATTATTTCATTTCTTATATAGATACAACAAATGATCAATCTTCTTCGTTTCAGAGTTTAGTTAATCACTATCTTGATAACTACAATTCCATAGTCTTATATATTAATTTTCAGTTTTATTTTATACCTACATTTCTCTCAGATAGGTACCTTATTTGAGAACTTTATTAATATATTGTGGTCTAAATCTTAAATAGATGTATAATTTAATATAGAATTTTGGCATGTTGTTTATTAATTATTTTTATTTCAACAATTATGTTTACCTAACTGTTTTTTTTATACATTAGGTAAATTCATTTAATGAGATACTGCAATTAAAACAAACATATAATGATAAACATCAAGTAGGTATTTAATGTTGTAATTTATAATAATGACAATGTATTATTTATTCTTATTGCTGTTATTTAGTTATTGTGTGTATAAATACATTTTTTTATTTACTGATTAATTTTAGGATCAGATAACCACCTTATCATGTTATATATTTACTTATAACTTAATTTAAAATTTTTCTATTTTTTTATAACAGCATTTTTGATACTTACTAAGAACTCACTCCGTAAATATGTTTTTTTATTTGAATATTTTTTTTGTCAATAGTCTCACTTTAATAATGGCAACTGGAAAGATCTTCTAAAAGATGGATATATCCTGTTAATCACTTTTTCTATTTGTCTAACATCATCTGCCATGGCCATTTTGGAACCGTTTTTACCAATTTGGCTCATACAAATTATAAACCCAGAAGTAATTTGAACTTTTTGAAAACTTAAGATATTGTTATAACGTCATCATTATTTCAGAAATGGCAGCTGGGTACAGTTTTTATTCCAGATAGTCTTGGATATTTAATTGGCACGAATTTCTTTGGAACTTTGTCATACACAATGGGACAATGGAGAATGGCTGTACTAGCAACTTTACTAGTTGGTATATCCGCAATTATGGTGAGTTAACTGTCAGAAATTCGATAATTTATAATTATCAAACAGTGTTGATGAAATAGATACCTACTATTACTTAATGTGATATTAAATTATATACTTATCATCCAATAACATCATGTTTTAAAAGATTCCGGCTGCCACAACGACAATAGGACTTGTTTGTCCACATTTTGGTTTGGGTCTGGGTATAGGAATAGTAGATTCAGCTTTGGTTCCCATGCTGGCAAATCTAGTAGACACCAGACATCCAAACGTACATTATGGATCGGTATACGCACTCCAACAAACGGCCGTTAGTCTAGCATATTCCTTTGGTAAGTTATATAGTTTACTCAACTATACAATATTAATTACAATCATTTTTTCATTTTTTTTTTTTACACAAATATAACATCAAATTTATTTAAATAGTATCATGTATTTAATGTTTATATAAAAATATGCTATTATATAATTTATAATATTATAGGTATCAAATAAAATATTATTATTTTATCATTCAGTGTATACCTATCTATATTTACGCGGGTACCTACCTGTCTTAAACATTTTTGCTTAGGCAAATACTGATATTTATGATTTAAGGTCCAATTTTCGGCGGTCAAATCGTGAAAACTCTTGGATTCCCATGTTTAATGAGAACTGTAGGAATTATAAACATATTATATTGCTGTCTGTTAGTATTTTTAAGTAAAGTTTCAAACAACAAAACGGAAAAGGTAGGTACAAATAAATATCTTTGATAATAACCAAACATTATACACTAATCATTTGTATTTATTTTTCTAGATAAATATTGATACGTCTATTCCCGATTATAAGTCCACAAGTGTTGTACCATTCTTTAACAAACATATCGCTTATAAAAAACTCGATGAACTGGATGAAAATAATTAAAATTGTTAATATTATTAGGACTAAACATAAAGCTTAGTATTATTTTATAGTTATGCAACATTTTCATTATTGTTTTAGGTGTGATGTATTATGATGGGCTTTATCATAATAAGTTAAGAATGTTCTGAGATAAAAAGGTTAAAACTTTTAAAGAAAAAAAATCATAATGGTAAAAACTGAATTAATATTGCCTCACTCGGTAAGTTTTCTACAAGTAAAATACTAAAATATTCCATTACATTAAAAGTTAAAAATTTTTTTTTGGATTAAGTATTTTAATCATTTCATATACTTACTTAAAAGTAAAATCTCCCCAACTTAAATGTGATTTATATAATACCTTTTTATTAAATTATATGTATATTTTTTGTACATTATGGTAAATGTTTCTATATAGTTTAATTAAAAAATAAAATACCTAACCGTGAGTTGTAATTTTTTGCAAAAAAAGATATATTATTAATATATTGCAATAATAGTATCAAAATTAATTTATAATTTTTGAATCTTTATGATCTATGTATTATTTATATTTTATATGAATATCTTTAATCGAAAAACATAAAAGCACGATATCCAACATCAAATTGATAATTATTTTTAACTTAAATATATAATTAGTCACATATGAACAAATCATTTAAAATGAGTGAAATTATGACATTCTAGTTTCTAGAAATATCTAGTTGAAAATATTTTACTGAATATTGTAAAAAATATTATATGATTATTAAAACTATAAAATTATAATATGTACATTATATACGTATTGGTACTATAAATTATAATAGACAATAGTTGATAACAAGTCACCCTTGTGGAAATTATGTTAGACTAACACTGTCGTCCAAACGGTCGATAACAAATCTGTTACTTTGTTCGCTCCGACATATAAATATAGAATTGCGTGTAGAATAAGCATAGTAGCTTATATAAAAAATAAAAAATAAATGGCTTTCATTAAAGTTTGAAAATAAAATTGTGTGTCAGGAATATACTGTGAGAAATCAATTCCAATTAATTATAACTTAAGATTTATAAAGTTAATAGTTGGTGGTCAAGTGGTCAAGTAAGGATATTGCATTAATTTTGTCAGTGTATATTTTGGGGTACATTAATTAACATGTCATCTGAAATAAAAAAAAAGGTATTGTTTTTATATTTCATTTTTTTGATTTGAATCTCCCAAAAAACGCTGAAAATAATATTCCGTACACTCAATTAAGCCATTTATTATTTCCAATTAAATTATATAAACTATCTCTCTTCCGAAACCACCTCCCCCCCCCCTCAATTACTCTCTTTTCTAAACTCTATTCACAAACAGCTAACGATATAATCAGTAACCTTTGACATGCCTCATTTAATTGTCTTTTACTTTCAACACAACGTAGTGAAACTTTAATTCCTTATTGTCCTGCCGAAATGTCTTACCAGGCATAATGTAATCAATTTCCTCATTCAATTTATTTCCTGTCACCAAATACCTACAACCTACCTCATTTATAAATAAATTAACTTAACTCTCTAAAATATATTTATTTCATTACTTTCAAGGATTACTTTAATAGATAAAATGTCAAAAACAATGATTACAGACCTAAATTATGAAAACAATATATTATAATTTCTAATATTGGTACTTAATACATTAAAATGGTATGTCATCTAAACATTTTATTTAGGTTACATTTTATTGCCGAAATAAAATATTTTATCAGATACTTAATACATAATTAAATAATTAAATAATATTGATAAGAATGTAGGATTAAGGAAATTTGTTCTTCGTACCAATATATTATAACAAAATGTATAAGTGAAGTATAATTTATATTTTACCCTAATTAAATATTTACGGTGGATTTTCATTGCATTCCGACAGACGACAGTTATTTAATATTTTAGATTTAAACTGCAGTCCGAGAGAGTGTATAATATATAGCAATTGATTTACTCTAGCCTGGGTGAGTAATGGGTAAGTAAAATATCATACAAAATACAAATATTACAAAATAAGTATGAAGATAAAATATTATCAATTATATTTTGTATTATATATGTATGTGTGTGTGTATACATCAGGCTATTTGATAAATACTCAGAACTCCAATAATATTCAATAGCAAGTATTATTTTTTCTAATAATTAAATAGTACTGAATAATAATAATATATTTTAAATAATTACTAATTGTCTATTATCTGGTTAATTAATGAACTTCATAATATACTCGTATTATGCATAGATTCGAATTATACAATGCAACATTGATTATCTGACAATATAAAGCAGAAGTCATATTAAATCGAGAAATAAGGTAAGGAACTGGTAACTACAAAATCAATGAGATAATTAGGTATCTAATTAATGGGTTATTACAATGTGATCTCAGATTTGTATGTACATTTTACACTTGACTTAAAACACGAGTACTTCTAATAAAATATTTCAACGGTTTTTAATGCATATAATGATGTAAAACTGTTGTAGATCCTGATGATTAATATTTTTCCTTTGTCTTTATGTATATTAAGTAAAAACATATACGTGTAAGTTACATAATTCTAGATAATTACATAAAAATTAAATATTTTATAAATACGAAATTGAATAGGTAATTAATTTTTTTATTATTATTGTTATAGTTAAGCAAATATTTACAATATATAGGTATACATAATTAATACTATATCATATAAACTATAAGATAGTAGATACAAGGACAAAACTTGAGTAAAAGGAGTATAACGTTCATAAACACCCTATTTGTAAAGATTAATATATTTGTCTAGAGAAAATGAGACTAAATAGAACTAAAAAAGTCTCTGAACCTTATGCCGAAGTTTGGTTAAATATTTGATTTTACCTATTATTTGAACCTAAAATTACTTAATGATAGAACAGATATATTTAAAATAATATAAATACAATACTAAATTTATAATTTCAAACTAATGCCATATAAATAAGTTCATAATAAATGTGTATAAAAATAATAAACAATGACTAACGATTTACAGTTCATCTCTAAAAGCTTTATTCCGTTTTTCAAGTACCTATTTTTATGTATATATTTTTAATTTTGTGTGCATCATAATAATTAATACAAAATCCCGGACCTTGGATCCTGTGTACGTATAATAGTAGTTATGAAAACGGCACCTGCATCATACAATATTATGATGAAAAAAACAAACGAGGGAATATAAAAACGATGAATTGAAATTGTAGGTACCTATAATAACAATACTATTTATAATATATCGTTCAACGGGGCGCGGTCAGAGGGAAGTAGCTGTGTCGTCGCGTTATTTAAGACCTATTTATTGGCATCGATAGGTAATAATTCGGTGCAAGTAATCGAACGAACATCACCGCGGACAACCAGCTGATCGATAGGGGCGCGACTGTATACTTAGAATCTGGTTATCCTGTGGTCGATGGACGGAGGTGTGTCATACTCGTCGACCGGAGTCAGTGGCCGGCTCCTCGGGATCGAATGTATATGCGACCCGGCCGGCGAGTAGTAGTTTGGGTTGGACTGGCCCTTGAAACTGGACGACTGGCACTTGGGGGCGGCCACGTGGACCGAATCGTATAGGGCCTGCGTGCTCCTATAGTTGACGTCCGTGACGCTGGCGCCGCCGCCGCCGCCGCCGTGACCGTAACCGAGCGACGGCAGCGAGCTGGTGATCTGTTCGCGGACGATGCCGAACATCATCATGTACGTGCGCGGTATGAACACGGTGACCACGATCACGGTCGCGGTGGCCGTCAGGCCGACCATCACGCACATGTCGGACCACTGTCCGGGGAGCGCCGCGTACGCCGCGCCCCAGCACAGCCAGACGGCGGACACCAGGTAAGTGGCGATGGCGAAGCACGCGCCCTCCCGGTAGTTGCGCTTCGACCGGAACACGAAGGGTGACGTGACGCACAGGAGCACCAGCAGCAGCGCGTCGTAGGACATGGTGCCCAGGAACAGGGGACCGTCGACGAACACCCGGCACAGGTCGGACGACGGCACGACGGCCGCGTGTATGGCCGCGAACTGGACCATGAGCGCCAGCTGCACGCCAACGGTGAACGCGAACAGGGACGTCTGCAGGTAACCGTTTACGTGACTCATGAAGCTCGAGTCGCAGTCGCACGCGGCGATCATCATGCTCCGGGCCAGCATCGCGGAGAACACGAACGCGCAGCTGCCCGACGAACCGAACAGCTTGGCGTAGCACACGGCCTGCCGCGGCCAGCCGGCGGCGCTGTCCAGCACGGCGAACGGCACGGCGCTGGCGTACATGAGCAGCGTGCCGGCCACCAGCACGAACGTGAACGTCGGGTTGCCCTCCATCACGTCCTTCTTGCACACCCTCACCAGTATGAACGACGCTATGCACGCGGCGCACGTCGCGCCCACCGCCGACACGGTCAGCGTGGACGCAATCCACACGTCCACCTTCCACGTGACCAGCGGCGGTCCGTACGGCGGCGGAGACGCCGGCGCGGTGGCCGCCGTCGGCCGCTCCCGGCACGTCGGACACGTCCCGCCGTCCGTCTCGCTGCACTTGCCCAAGTACGTCAGCTGACCGCCGCCGCCGTCCCGCTGCAGCCACAGCCGGCGCGTGCCGTTCGAGTCCTGCGCGTAACCGCCGACCGTCTGGCCGCCGCCGTACTCGGTCACGTGCACCAGCGTCACGTTGTACTCGCCGTCGCTGCCGTCCAGCAACAGCAGCCTGTCCAGCACTCGGCCCACCGTCTCCGCGTCGTAATAATCCGCGGCCGATCGGTTCGCCGCCGCCGCCGCGCCGCACTGTGCCGTGGACGAGTTCCGGCCGCACTCGTCGTCGCCGTCGTTGGCGTTCCCGAGATACCCGTCCACCGCGCGCAGCACGTCCACGGCCGTCTGCACGAACTGCGCCGACACCGCTTGCAGCTGTTCCGGGGCCGTGGCGGTAACGCCGGTGTTGCTGCTGTTGTTGCTGTTGCTGCTGCTGTTGCTGCTGCTGTCGTTGTTGCTGTTGACGAACGGGCAACTGCCGTACGCTTGAAACACGTACGACCCGTACTCAAAGTCTGAAACAACAAGACAGTGACAATACCGTTACCGTGAACTCGATTCGGGACGCGTTTGTTTCCGGATAAGTAAACCCGAAATCGCGTCATTGATCGCGGACATTTAAGCCGGGTTTCCACTACATACGTAGGTATACGTGCATAGAAAATTATTTTCTGTGATCGGTTGGTATACATGGTAAGCTTTTGGTATACCAGAAAGTTTATACGTTCCAACCAATCACAGATGAAAAGTATTTTTATGCACGTACACGTATGTAGTGGAAACCCGCCTTTATATCTTTTACGTTTGAAATGTTTGAATACCTGGTTTGGGCGGTAACGGTCCGTCCAGTGGTATTATTATGAAATGAGATACACGGACGGTCGAAGACGATTCGATAATTGATTTAATGATATTCTTGTTCGTCATAACAATGACTACTGAGGAGTCGTTCAGATTCCTATAAAACAACCGTTTTACAAGTTATTTTACTAAAAATGATACGAAATAAAATTACGAATTCACTGTAGATAGATACAGTATAATTACCCGAGATTTTGAGCTAAAACTGTCCTGTTCAAACACAATCCGTTGTCTTTGGCCACACTTTCAAATCTTTGAGCGATATCTAGATCCTGTGCAACTAATACGTCCGCAACATCAATATTATTTACGATTAAAAACTTGACGGCTGCTTCAGCATGAATTTCGACGTCAATTATAGGTCCTGCTGTTATGATAGGTATATCCAAACTAATCGATGGACTGATTTTGGCTTGTATGTCTTCGGTAGTGTAAATGGCTAAAATTGAGTTTAATTAATATATATTTTTTCTATATCAATATTCAATATTTATTCCAAATTCATAATATCAAACACGTATTGTAATAATTACCAATTGGTGTTGTCGAATTATTGCAATCTTTGTCTACTACAAACGATATTAAAGCTTTTTGGAGGTCTGAACTTCGATATGAGCACACTTCGTACAACGTTAATCCTGATTAAAATATGAAAAAATAAAAAATTATATAAAACAAACATACTTTAAAGAATTAAATTTATGAACTCGGATTAAAATGTAATAAATCTTTTAATTAGATATCTTGCGTAAACGTGCACCTTGTAATACCTATAAATTAAACTTTACTGACTATAGATGAATAGTGGTTTGGATAAAACTTCAATGGTGGAATCAAAATCATCTCTCTCAAAACCACTACTGTCATGAATTGTTTATTGCGTGTATTGAATTTTAAACACCACAAACCTAATAATATTGTTCTATTTAAAAAATTAAAAGGAATACGATTTATTGTTTTCTAATATCATACGTTGAAGTTGAATGGAAATTTTTAATTTATGTATATTCAACTCTTTTTGAAAATTGTTTTTTTTTTTTTTTAATGTATCACCTTTAAAGTTTTCCATCCATAATTAATCAATATCCAATAGCCATGTAAATGAGGTAGTCTAATAAATTATGTTATTTTATTAAATTACAGCCAGAGGTATTATATGGATTATTGATTAGGACGTTAGCCGTTAGGTAAATATATTATATTATATTTTATTGAAGTTATGTATAATATGTGTATTTACGTTTGTAAAATACTAAAATGAAATGATTAAAATGTAAAAAGTAAAATAAAAGTTATATTTTTTACCTCATTGACTTATTGTGCCATATTTACCACCAATTTTTAGAAGTGAAAAAGTTAATAATTATTATAGAAGTATAATAAATGACTTTCATACAATATAATTGTTCACCGATCCTACAAGGAATCATCCAGTAACGAACACAATAATTTTCCATTAATTTACCAGTCAATGGAATTTAACTTCCGATTATCCTTTTAGAGTTCAGACAAACATTGGGAATTAAGTGTGGGAGACAGCTATTTTAGATTATATGGAATAGTTAATTATTAATAGTGCAACAGGGAGACGAATTTCAAAACAATTATAAATTAATGGAAAAGGGAGGAATTATGACCTGATCTAAGTCATGATAGTAGCGACGATTTAACGTCTAAATATATTATCATAATACTGAACCACAAGCAACGTAATATTACTAGATAACATATAATATTATATTTATATACATATAACGTGTACAGTGTACACCATTAGTGCTGTAGAGATTTAACTGAGATGAGTATACCATTTGGTTCCCCGAGTCTACCGAATATTTGTATTTATATGTATGTTTGTATATGAAGTCGTAGTAAGCAAATCTAAATTATAACCGTATGGGGTAACGGACTGATTGTTTCAATGGGTGAAGGTTTCCTTCAGGCTGGTTAAGACAATTTAACAAAAATAAAATTCAAATCAAAAAAAAAAACATTAATTAGCTATAGCAAATTACTAAATTGTTTATTAAAAAATTATATTAAATGACATATGAACAATGATGCCGTGGCAGGTGATAAATGATCAGTGATCACATATAAGTGCTATTCCTAATATTATAATATATTGTTATGCTCATTTTACATACCCAATGTAATGCCAGGAATGTAATGAATCGAATTTAATATTTGCACAACAGTAGCTACCATTTCCATTGAATGGATACCTGTAGAGGTAGGTCCCGAGCATTTCTCGTCATAAACATCAAAAAAACCTAGAACAATATGTTAAATCCATAAATTAAACATGTGTACAAAATTTAAAATGTTTTGAATAATTTATTCACCAGTTAACAGAAGTTCACCATTCGTCTTAAAAAAGCTCATGGACTGTCCATTTTGATTTTGTTCACAATCCAAAGTATACGTAGACCGCACCATGCACAATATTAACACAGCTGACAAACTTATTGCTAACCGCATTTTATCTATTACAAGTAAATTTATTTTATCAAACATCTTACTCATCTTAGACATCAATAATAATTAATTATTTAGTGGTTGTTAATAGTAATACAATCTTAAATGTATAAGCTATCATTAATTTTTCTGAAAATATATTTAATGTTGATTATTTAAAAAAATTTTAATGTTTTCTTAAACATCATTCTTTAATAAAAATATGTGAATTCTTTGTATAACATGGAATATTTTATTTATATTAGATAGGTTAATAACTTTAAAGCAAATCAATATAAAATATTATTAACAAAATCAAAACAAATACCATTACCTATATATTATATTATAATAAAATAATGTGACTAGAAAATAAAGTTATTCAAACTCAATAAACAATGCATTATTGAACTAATAATAATTTTAATAGAGATAAATAAATTTTTAAGTTTTCTCTTCATGTTATCTACTAGTTTTTATCCTAGTTTAATAATAATTTAATATTTTTTAAACTGATACAAATTGTTGACAAAATAATAAATAGTATTTTTTTTTTTTTTAATAATCAATTTAAAGAAGCATAACTTTTTTGAAAAATTACACGTTATATCTCATAAAGTAAAATAAAAGGATTAGTACATTTTTCTGAAACTGGTAATATAGTTAAAAAATTATTAAAATATTCCTTGATTAAACAAGTAGGTACTACATTTTATAAAGCTTTTTATGTTGTTATATTTTGCTACTCTAAAAATGTGCATTCAATGAAAAATTTCATTTTGTTAATAGTCATCCAAGTAAGCAAGTAAGTATTTCTATGTGACATAATTAAGTAACACGTGACGTTATAATAAGTTAACGCGTCACCGACCAATTACCGTCCATGAGCTCAAAATGTCTAAACATAATATGCCTTGCTAATAGCTATTGTATCTAAACATATTACATTATATACTAATTAGAACACTTAGCGTACGTTGTCTATATAAAATTATATAATAATATTTAGAACGCTTGTAATATGTAATCTGACAAATGTTACCCTTAGTTGCTATAGTGTTATGAAAACTATAGTATAAGCGACTCATTTCAACGCTTGCAAATTTAATTATGACACCACCGACCCTTACGATTCTCTAATCCAATAATAATACCCGTATATAGTATAAATACCTACTGTGAAATGTCGTACACCTACGTATCTTGCAGGCTCCTGTTTTTACCAACACACAACATCATTTGAAATAATTAGTTGTTATTACGTTGATATAAAGTGTAAGGCGAAGTTTTTGTCTACACATATTATATTCTTAAGTGCATAAATGGAATTTCCCAATATGAAATTATATTAACCTATTCGTATCCCACTATTGGTAATTGACATTTGTAGAACAATATCATTATCAAATTTGTTTAAGTGTAGCCAGTGTAGGTATGGTAAGAAAAAGTTCCAAATAAGAATTGAATAAAAAATAAACAACACATCAAAAAATAGTTTATGGTTTAAAATACAAAAATCGGTGGAATTGTATCTTTAATATCCAAAGTCATAAAATAATTTTAATACCTATTATAATACGATTATATGATGTAGTAAGTAAATACATAATTTAACCGCGATATTAGTTATATACATTTTTTTTTTTTTACAAACATCTATACCTAACTTTTCTTCATTTATTTTGCTCTTCACTCCTGAGTATAGAGCCGTTCACTCTTATCCTACACCTCCAAATATCTATACTTAATCACATATTAAATACTGAAAAAAAATCTTTAAAATAAAACCATAATTATTATTTTTCAGGAAAAAAAATACTGAACAATAATCAATTTATAAGTAATACATTTTCATTACATAAATTAGGTACTTCTAACTATGTCTAGATTTAATGTTATAATAATTAGAATCTCAAAATCTTATTGTCATAATATATATTATATACCTATCATATAACTTTGAAATTCGCTATACACGCATAATATTTCAATATTATAATATTATATAATATATAATGGTGTGACCCTAGTGTTTGTTTTCATATTTATGTAAATGTGCAGTAATGATATTCAAAATCAAGAACGTCACTTCACTACTTCAGTAGGTATTCGTTAATATAGTTTAATTATACAATATTTTACATAAAGGACAAAGCTCATATAGATAAAATGATTTTCAAATCGTAGATTCAATAAAAAATAATTAACACCCATTCAAATAAACTTAATAATACATTAATACACATATTTACTTATTTATTTATAATAATACTTTAATACATGACGTTAAGAGCAGAACATAACAATTATATTTAAAATTAACAAAAATGACTAAAAAATAAATTAACGTGTAATAAATTTAAAAAAATTCATTAAACCAAAATATATAGCCTACAAATAACATACGTAATAGGCATAGTAGCATAAATATTTAAAAACCTGCAGAATCACTAATATGAAAATATAAATTATAAATTACATTTAATAAATTATATTCATTCAGTATTCTATTTCGATAATCGCGCTTCTAGTTCTTCAAGCTAGAGACTAGAATCTAGTCAAAAAACTACCAAAGGTAAAACTCTATTATCCGTTATTTCAATAGTAATTTATTGAAATAGTTTTAATAATTTTTAAATCTATCACTATTTAATTTTGTTATTTGTATTTGTAATGTTTTGGAGTTCCCAAAAAAAGCCGAACATGAAGCAATTGCCCTAATACCCTTTGTCAAATCCGGTTCTGTTAATTGTGATTAATAATGCTCGCATTAAGTAGATATAATATAAATTCACGAAAAATGAAAAGACGGGAAAAAATGAAGATTTTATAATGGGAAAATTATCAAGTACCTACTTAGTTTAAAATATATGTTTCTCCGTTTCTCCCTATGAGGTATACAGTATACCTTATATATACTATACATGATAACTCGTAATGATTTACTAATTCAATTGAAACAAGCCGTGCATTAGTTATGTACAGACTGTATAGAATAATATATATTCTCACTGCACATACTAATAAATCTTCATGGGACACATATTATATTATATTGTTGTATCGGACTCGGGTGGACATTTTCCCACGTCGAAATTTTCATCCCGACTCTTATACATCACGTTCACTTAGAAACAAATGAAATTACCTATTGCGACCCAAACACGCTTTCTCGACTATATAAGACTATATATAAGTATAAAAGCCACTTCGTAAACATAATTATAATGGTTTAAGCACTGCAATGTATAAGTTATATAGACTTTACCCTATTTCAGCCAAATGCCCAAAACGTACGGCACACCTGTAACAAACCACCAAACAGCTTAATATTATATTACCTTCCTACCTACCTATTATACTGTTACAATTTCGACTGTGTCCCTGCGTAAAGAATTAGGTTTTTTAACAGTAAGAAGTACATATGCGTATTTGGACACTATATCACAATATTATGCCGCTTTAATAAGATGCTGGAATTTAGTTACGGTTATTAGGAGTTTAGCAAAATACCATTTAACCCAATAATAATTGAACATCTTCAATAAATCTAAATCTTTAAAGTGGGTCTTGAGGTATATAGTAACAGGTATACTTCGTATCATGTAGGTACGGAAATATTATTGATGTCCATGGACCATGCGGTTGTAATGATAATCAACATAGTTTATTTTTTTAAATTCTCTGTAGGTACCGGTATTTTCATTAGTAGTCTGTCTCGAACTAAAAAAAAGGTAATTTGGTCAAAGCTCGGGTCCCTGAATTATAAACCTACTGTCCATGACAGTATATCTCAACCTTTGTATTATGGAGACACACAATAAAAAATAAGAATAATGGGTAACATTAAGTTTTAATTGGAAATATAAAATATATATATATATATAGCAGATAACTTATTTTTCATTGGGTATCATAGAAATTATATCAAATGCCTATTAGTTTTTGTAAATCATGTCAAAAGTGTTTGTAAAGATACTTCGTGACACATTTAGATTTATTCGGCGACATACTGATTGAGAAACACTAGAGTCTATGACTCTACGTAAAACATTTAAAAAAAATGTAATACAAACATTATTTTTAGAGCAAAAAATAATTTTAATGAAAACTAAATTCATTATATTAATAATTAAAAATATCATCTTTGTATAATCGTTTTCAAGTAGCTTACCTACTTTGTAATAAATAATATTAGGTACATTTTTAATCTAAATAAAACTTTGTGTGTCTACTGTCTAGACTATATAAATTATATATATATATATATTATATATGTATAACTATACGATGTTTAATCATATTAACAATAGGTACAGTATTTGGCATTTGCACATATGTTGCAGTTGTTTAATGCAGTATCGAATATATTATAACCAATAATCCCTATGACTTAAAATATGTACCTACTCATTGAGTGCCTAGGTATTTGTCTAAATGAAGGTTATGATTTTTTTATATACCTATCGATTAACATTTTTTAAATATTCAAAATACATTTTTTAATTTTTGTCATTTTTATAATAGTTTACAAAGAGTATGGGTTATTTCTTCTTGGAATTCTATTCATATACGACTTGATTCCGTATACCTAATGTTTTTTTTTTTATTATTCAATTGATTAAATCAGCGAAACCACGCAACCGTAGCATTTTTTACACAGCTGGGTATTTAAATTAATTTAAATTTTGATTTTAAATTCTATACGTAGGTATATAAAATTTAAATACAATAAACATGGGTATACCATTCTATAACGAAACCACCATAAATATCAGAGTGAAAAAAGGAACAACAAAACCCGTTCGTTATAAGTGAAATGTCTTAAACCGAATTGAGATTGTATATTATAGTCGTCTAATACGTTCAACGGAGAAACTTCACGATCTCTACTGCATAGAATACAAAAGTTTTATATCAGAAACATTGATATCAATTTATAAATAACCATTATAATTACCATAGTTACAATGGTTAAACTCAAATATTTATCCCCAAATTAGATATACCTAGTAGCAGTCTTACATATATAGGTATAATACCTTTATTTTATATTCGTAATCTTATACATAATATAGTTGAAAAAACCAAAAAAAAAAGGTGTACAGTAGGAGTTGGCTGTACCTCATTATTAAGAAGTCGCTATAATGTAATGTTTTATAATTGAATTCAATGATAAAGAATCACACACAAAAAACGATTCTGAGCAATCTGAACAAAAAGGTCTGTCAACCATTATTACTAAGTATATTTATGATATATTTTTTGTAAATGGGATGTACCTATATTGAATTAAAGCTGAAAAAAATTTTAATTTAATATATTTTAGATTCTGAACGAAGTGATGAATGTATTGATTTTACAATGATGTGTGTTTTTTTATGTCTGTGTACACCATAACTTATCAAAATAATGCTTCAATTTAAAACTTTAGGGGTGGTTTCCGGTGCCAAAGTGAATATCCTTGGTGCATAAGTAGTAGCTTCTATAGAAGGTGCATAGTTCAAATTAAGAAGTTTCCAGTAGTTTTTAAAAAAAAAAACAAAAATAAAAGTGACAGAAAAACAAGAAATGTTACGCAAAACCAGTTTTTGATAAAATCGATTTTTCAGTATAGTTGTAATTCAAAAACGAAGTACTGCAAATACTTGAAATTTTCATCAAATGGCAAATAAGTACACAGTTAAATTTTTAAAATATTATGACAATTTTGAGCGCCCAAAAAAACTGGAAAATTTAATACAAGATTTCTTTTAAGTTGCTATTATTATAGTTAAAAAAAAAAATCAAAAATCGTTAGTCACAATTTAATTTAATTTTTCCTTCAAATAGCTATATAGAGAAAATTCATAGTGTTATTTTTAAAAAAAAAA